>JAOBAY020076993.1:0-11180 GCA_025331085.2 Zoanthus sociatus
CCGCCTCCCATCCCTCCCCACGAGTATGGATGCTGGTTTTCCCCAAAATCATCACTTGAGAGTTAAGCGTTAAAATTTTTTCTTATGATTAGAATTAATGAGGTTATCGTTAATCAAAAGTCTTCCAAAAAACGGCAAAAGTCTCCAATCCGACCGACTCAAGTATATATAACTTAAACGTGGTAGTAGCTAACTTGAGGTCACGTTGGTAGAGGCCTTTATTACCAAAACAATTAGCGAGCCTGATTGCTAGCATCCATGGCCAGCTGTTTCAGCCTTTTCAGGCCTCATCAGCATGGCATAGCTAGCAAACAGGCTCAGGTTCCCAAAACGAACATAAATAATGGCTTCAATAGTGGTTTCAAGTTAGCTACTACTACGTTTGTGCTCTCTGTACTGTACCCGAACCAACATGGCCAGTGCCCAGTATAGTGGCTTCAGGTTAGCTACTACTACGTTTGTGCTCTCTGTACTGTACCCGAACCAACATGGCCAGTGCCCAGTATAGTGGCTTCAAGTTAGCTACTAGCACGTTTGTGCTCTCTGTACTGTACCCGAACCAACATGGCCAGTGCCCAATATAGTGGCTTCAAGTTAACTACTAGCACGTTTGTGCTATCTATACTTGAGTTCATCTTTATAGTCACATCCCACAAGCATTGCACTTTAACCATTATTTTAGAAAAATATCTTTTCAATCAAGATAAACAAAGAGCTGAATCATAGTTTTTCATAAAGAAAGACTGAATTCAAAATGAGAACTATTCGCAATTACTATCGCCAACATGGTAGATAGAAATACGCGCAATCCCACCCCTAGAAGGGAGGTGTCCATGCCCGAAACACCAAGGCTCAGAATCAACCTTTTACACTATCAATGATAGAAATGTTTCGCGTTTGTTCTCGCTCTGAATTGTTCGGTCGACGCGTGAAACTTAAGTCTATGGGGTAAAAGTTAGCAGGTTGATAATCATATAGGACATATCGGTTTCCTGGCGTATTTTTCTAAATTCCTCCGAAAAGTATGACATATAATTATCAATGAATTTGAAGTGAACTTTTAGGTACATGTTTTATTACATATATTACACATAGCTTTTGATGTAATTGTTTACATCTCTTTCAAAGGACTTGGGTAAGCCGTTGGTTCTTCACTACAGAGCAGTGGGAACTCTTTCCTAACGCTTTCGTTACCAAGCCATAAGAGACGAAGACGGGAGGAGAAATGGAACCCCTGTGTCGTGACGGTTGACCCGATGGGCTGAACTACGGTGTATAAGTCATCAATTTATTATGTTGTCTCCTTCTCATAGCTTAGTCAAGGTCTCCATAACGGGAATTTCCTGGAAACTCCTTCATTTGGTAAACCCCGATAATGCATGATTACTGAATGTAATCCTAAAATGTTTTTAACGTACAACGAGTTTCTTGGTAATTGATTCAAAAGAATAATTTATGAATAAATGATCGAGGGAGGCCTAGCTTATTTGGCTTTTTAGTGATTCTAGGGCCCCCTGCATCCGAATTCTTAATTAATGTTTTTACTTATTAGTTATATAATTTCGAATCGAAATGCAAATAAAGGTAGTTGTTGTTGTCTAGGTAAAGTAGATGCAATACCAATAATAATGACCGAAATAAAAACATAATGAAAAAGGCTTGGAACGACTTCTTGATATCATCTTTATATTAATACACGTGTTAGTAACATTACATTGAATTGGTTGGCTGTAAATAAAACATTTCTCTGTGCATTCATAGCCTGGTGAAAACTGAGGCCAACGTTTGGGAGAATTCGAGAGCTGATCAGTGAAAGTACGTGACGCAATCGAGGGTTTTCACCTGTTCTAGAATTCTCACGAACTTTGCCAAGGTTTTCAACAGGCTATGAAGTCACAGAGAACATGTTTTGTTTCTTTTATTAACCTATAATGTTTCAACCTAACAAAGAGAAAGACGACATATGAAGCGAGCATGTATAGTTTTATTTCTGTCATGCCGCAATGACTAATTTCCTCTTCCGTAACTTGGTAATCAATTTTTGTGGCACCGTTTCCTAGATGAATCACGGTTTTCGGTGAGGTACAATAAGCAAAGCTAGTTAATCGTGTAGTTGTGGGAATGAAGCGGGAAGGAAGGAGGGGGTGGGCGGAGGCATCAAATTTTTGCTCATAAATTTTGGGGGCCATTAAGTGTGTTGCTGCATTTTAGGGGGATCATGCAAAAATTGAAAAAAGTGACGTATAAAACACCCATCGCCGAAATCATAGATAATGAAGATTCCCTATATATAACACCAGAAAAGCATAGAATGAAATGACTTTTTCAATCTTTTTGAATTTTATTTTTGACACCAAGAAAATTCAAAATAAGATTCAAGAGGAACCAATTTTAGAAATGAGTAATTATTCTTGGCCATTAAAAGGTTGAGTATCCACGACTAACTTCCTTTTTTCAGGAAAACGCAGATTCTCTAGGCGCGGTAGCAGCCCTAGATTATTATTTGTTGTTCTCATACTATACTCAAGCGCTACACTAAAACGTATACAAAGTTACAACACCAAAGCAAGACCAAAAATAAACGTTTCAGAAAACAAAATATGATTTTCAGAAAAGAAATTTTCTGTATGTTTAACGAAATATTTCGATGCTAAAATTTCATCATATTCAGCGACCAGTTATACGGTCAACTTAAATATCCATAGGCCTTTAACAACTTTTTAAACTCGCACGTAAATACTTTGTGATTTAAATTTACGGGTATGATATTCAAGCTGACCGCATTTATGTGTGTAAGTTATAGTTGAAAATGATGTTATTTTAGCATCGAAATAACTCCTTTAAACATATTGAAAATTCCTTTTCTGAAAATCATATTTTGATTTCTCAAAAGTTTATTTTTGGTCTTGCTTTCGCGTTGTATTTCTTAAGGCCGTCAGGTACCACTGGCTTGCTAGTTACGGAAGTCGATAATGGTCAAATATTTGTATGTGATTACCTAAGTTGACTAGTTTCGAATTCCTAATTGCTGCCGTTTTAAATGATGGCAGATGAAATGATGGCAGATTCATTTGATACAGTCTTTATAGCCAATCTCTACCCTAAATTTTGGTGGATAGCACAAGAGTTGAAAAAAGTATTTGAGTAAATTTTGGGAATGACCGCCAAACCGTCCCTCCAGACCATGCGAAAGTGCAACTCTCGTTAGGGTACACCTTTGGCGGTTATCTCATATCACATATTAACTCCAAAATAATTTTCAAACTTCACTAAAATTCCCCCAAACTCAAATTTCTCTTAAAAAACCTATCTCCTCCCTCAAATCTCTCCAAAAAATCTTAAAATATTCAAGAGGCTTCCTTTTTATTCAATCTCTGTGTGATTATCGTATTTTTCACACTTCAAAATAATGACGGCGATATCATCAAAATTATCACTAAAAGTAGCATAAGAATGGTCTAAGGATAGTAAAGTACACGTGAGAGAGAGAGCGAGAAGTCACACCCTCAACAATACACTAAGTTGTGAATAGTACAAAACTACATTGGCACTTGAGAATACTTAACTTTATACTGAGGCTAAGACTGTACAATTGAATCTGTTGTTGTTGTAGTCAGCGGTAAGTGGAAATTCGAAAATGTTCTAATGCTCTTTTTCAACATACGACCAAAAAAGATAAGATATGCTTTTAAAATTTCAGAAAAGCGCAAAGGAGAAAGGTTTTGCCCATGCAGTTTCTAAAAACACACCAAGGGTCCCAAAATATTAGTCCCTTCTCTTGCGACCGGTAGCCGAATACCGATTACGATCAATACATAAGTAACTAAATTAAGTAAAGAGATGGCTAAGTTGCAGGCAGCGTGGCTCAGTTCGCAGAGTCAGGGCTTTGAGTGCGGATAATCCGTGCTCAAATTCCTAACTAGAATTGCGGAACTGATTTGGCAGTGATCCAGGGGAAAATTCACCTGGCATTGAAATAGCCAACATTATTACCAATTAAGAAAACTTAATTGCAATGTCTCCTTATTAGACGATGTTTATTATAAAGGAATTTTCAGTGACCAGAACTTGGCTGTGTTTTGTCTTGCTAACAAGCGCCTGGGCAAACAAGCTAACATGGCAAACAGCTAAATTAAGATTCATGAGCACTTTGTTTCAAAGATGCATGGACCAATGATATCTTTTAAGTGAATACTCAAAGCAAATTATCTTCCTCACTATACACTAGTCTCACTGTGTGTCTACACACTAGTCTCACTGTGTCTACACACTAGTCTCACTGTGTCTACACACTAGTCTCACTGTGTCTACACACTAATCTCACTGTGTGTCTACACACTAGTCTCACTGTGTGTCTACACACTAGTCTCACTGTGTGTCTACACACTAGTCTCACTGTGTGTTTACATACTAGTCTCACTGTGTCTACACACTAGTCTCACTGTGTGTCTACACACTAGTCTCACTGTGTGTTTGTTTCTGTTTTTTCAAAATATGCGGTACGGGAACATACACAAACTTCGGAGATGGAGGAATCCAGTCTTTTGGTTCAGGTTTTGGACGAACCTCTTTCGTTTCCCTTGTCGACGAAGTCCTTAATGGTTTAGCACTATCTTGTCTTGTTACTCCTCTGTCTTGAGAGTCTTGAGTGCTTTTCTTATCTCGCATGGCTTCAGAGTCCGTGCTGTTACCGCGGGGCCTCTGCCGTGGATTCACTTCTGACGGTGGTACTGGTACATGGTAGTTTTGTCTGTGAAATTGTTGTTGAGCATTATAAGGAAGATTATGTGGCGCTGACCCTTGTGGGAAGTCATAGATGACACCATTTACAGGTATTTTCGGTCTTGCAGGATTTTCGTGAACTGAAGGAGAAGCGTAAAAAGCTTGCTTTGGAACAAGTTTGTACTGTTGCTCCTTGGAAGACATTGGCATAAAATTAAATGGTTTTTGCCTTCTTGGCATCAAATAGGTCGGCTTACCATCAATTGATATCTCTGAGGACGCTCCAGCAATTGTGGATTTTTTTTCCCCTGTTGGTGGTTCAGTCACTTCGGAAGGCGTCCTTGAACCCTGTCTATTATTCTGTAAAGTCCCTTCTCTGAAAGATCTTTCAGAGAGCGCTCGATCAGATGGAGCTTTGTTATCATGAGACTCGGATGCCTGCCTCGGAACAGATTCTCTTGAACTATGCGCAGCCCTAGAACTAGGAGTCATTGACTCTGGTAAAGCTAAAGGTGCCAAGGCACTAAAGTCTAAAGTTTTAATTTCTTTATGTTTTTTCTGTGAAGAGAAGACAGCCTCTCCATCACAAAAACTGTGTCGGTATCCGGGAGGCCGATCTTTACTATGTTGACTATATCTAAGAGGAAGGGGTGCTGACACACATGAATGTTTATCAAACGAAGATGGTTCATTATCAATTCGCCTGCTGTCCCCAACAGACAGTTGCCGTTCAATTGTAAGTGCCGCTGAGGACGGAAGTGATACGTTATCAGAACCAGCAGTGGTAGCCCCATGCACGTGATGGACATGTGGTATTTCCTCATAAACGTGCCCTCCTGCATTGCCATTCATCAACGGTGCCGTGACTGTCGTTTCAGAGTCTCCAACGTCATCACAGTTAACGTTACTATCAACAATATAACTTTTTCTTGTACAACAATTTCCTTTGGAAAGTGCCCAAAAAACTAAGCGAACTTTTGCTTTTCGACCACAATGAAATACAAATATCACTGCTCCAAGTAGAACATTTGACAAAGCATAAAAACAGGTAAAAGTCATCTTAAGATAAGGGTTTCTTTGGTAACCCACAAAAATAATCGCACAGAAAATGTTTATTTGTATAAAAAGAAGTACTAATCCACAGCCTACAACGTGATCCATGCATTCTTGCCGGTTCGGTAGACTTTCAATGGCAGCTGTGTTTTGGTAGTGCTCGGAGAGTGCAGCAGTTTCATCCTCCTCAGGTTGCTCCTGAGTTTCTGGAGCTCTCTCTTGTGTGTCCACTTTATCAAAGGTTTGGACAATCAATCCACGTAAACGGACTAAAACTATAATATTAACAAGAAGAACTAGACACGCTGGACCAAGGAAGGCACCAAGGAATGGATTTGGCTTCAACCAGCAACTAAAAGAATAAAAACATTTTCAATATTATATACTAATTGCGATTTTAAGACGGCAACACCACAAAACATTGACGGCTAGTTGTGAGAAAAAATATTCCGCCCTCAATATTTTGTGGTGTTGCCGTCTCCCAATTTTAACATTTTACTCGACATGTTCAATTTAAACACTAGCAATAACAGCCATGCCAGTGAGGATGAAACTGACGAGAGCCGCATGCATTTGAATCTTTTGAGCAACTCAAACTTAAATAGCAGCAAAATTGACATTACATTAAAGAAAGAATGACACTTTTTGGAAAAAAATATACCCTTTTCCAGCATTCATTCAACACAAAAATAATATTTTGAGACGACTCTCAAAATAAAAGGAAGCGTTTACTAAATCGCGATAATAAAGCAGACCTAAAACATGTCACGACGAAGGGGTTAAATAATTTTGCATTATTATTCAAAGGCTTAGACTTAACTGTTTCTGTTTGAAAAAATAAATTATGTTCCAACTGCTTTAAAATAGGTTTGTTCTATGATTTCAATTTCACTGATGATGCCTACGGACGAAACAAACTGATTAAAACATGTTGCCAAGCTATGTTGGTTTACGGTCAACACACGATTATTTTCAGTTGTAAATAATTCTTCCAATAATTAAATCAAACATTTTCTACAAGAAAAGATGAAGCGATCTTGAAAACCGGTTATGATCTGCTAATGATTACATTAATTACTTACTAGTCTTTAACGCTGTAATTATCCGGGTTTCCTGCAATGGTTATGCCACAAACTATTAAGGGGATCCCTAGAAATAGAATAGATCCTCATTCGAGTAAAACTATCAAGAATGAACATATTTGAGCTAAGCGCAAAACAAAAATGCAATATTGTAGAGACACGCAAAAAAACTCACCCCAGCTGATCATGTAATATCTCATTACAGGATTATATTCCTCAGGTGCGATGGAGGTTCTGATAAGTCTGTGGAGGCAAATTCCCCCACATCCCAACCACAGTAGGGCACACAGTAGGAAGTAGTGTAGCAGCACGCCAACAGCCCTACATAGCATTGTGTTGGCGACGTTGTTGACTCCTGTGACGAACAAAATCACTACGGCTAATAGAGCTAGACACTCGTTCATTAGCATGGCGGCGTCGTCTCTATTGAAGCGTAGGTCACTAGTAAAAAACAAACATTTATTCAAATTTTAATTTGGAAACCTTTCAAACCCGCTCAGTACATGCTTAGAGTCCAACCTCTTCTAATTTGACGATAGGATCAGGGTAAGAGTGGACATTCTAATTATCTTATAAATCCACTATAATCTTAACTGTGATAACCGCGTTTCTAGTAGCCTTAATTTTCAAAATATCCTGGGCTGGGAAAGCTTGAATATTTCAACAGCTTTTTCTCTGTGGTAGTAAACCCCTATTTCCTATTTAATAGGTCCCCTATGATGCTTTGTTCTTTTATGATGGATACATGTATTCCACAATAACTGGATAGCGGGTATTAAGTTTCTAAAAACTACGTAATTCAAGTACGTACGATGACGTCATTCTTAATAGCCTCGGCACATCATCAATCACAACAGTTAGGTACTAGAAAGGTTCATAGTTAGAAACAAGAATGGTAGCTAGATAGCAAAAAAGTGAAATAGAGTGGTCTTAGATTATCGGGTGGCAGAAAAGTAAAAGATTCGATATTTAATAGGGAAATGGTACGGTACTGGGTAGCTTAATAATTTGCATTAGATAGTCCCATACTTAGATACAAAACGGGAAATAAGTTATGTCCAAATAAGTTTAAACTATAGTAAAACGAATGGATATGTTATTGGTTTACTTGGACATACAAATCCATGTGTCTGTATAAAGGTACGATAAAATCTACATGTAACATACACAGCACAAACCTGATGAAGATGTAAATGAGCAGAGTAATAAGCAAAAACCAAGCACATACAGCCGCTCCAAAGTACACTAACGGGTGAATGGGAAACGATGGACCATCCTGCCTTAGTGCAGACACTTGAACAACCTTCAACATAAGAATGGAATCTTTCTATAAGTAGCGGCTGTGATTTACTGGCGGCTTTGAAAACGTTGTAGCTTTGAATGAGCAAGACACGATTAAATCACAAACTTTTGCCTGTAATGAAGTCGAAAGATATAAAGATATAAGTAGGATTTTAAACTCGTACCAATCATCGATATCGTTGTACTAGCTGTTTAAGAACGGACGATAAATTTGAGAAATACTGAAAAACTATCAGGTCTTGCAGAGGAAAATAAATTGTCTGTACAAATGCAAGAAGGTGAAGCTCATCCTGACCCCTGTTGTTGCCTGGGGTCACTACCAAAAGGCCTTAGAGATAGTTAAGTTACCGAGCTGTCTGAGCATGTAACAAAAAGCATGCCTTTTTGGAACAGGAAGAATATTAAAAAATGTCTGCAGCAAGGTGTTAAGTGTCAACAACAGAACTGTTACTAAAATCATAAAGCATCAAAGAGTACAATATAACTGTTCCTAGGTTTAGCACGCACTGAGTCTGACTGAGTGTTCAACTTGGGATTCTTGTCACGGATGAACAGCATCTCGTAAATGACCTTAGTAATAGTTCTATTTTACTATAAATTAAGACCTTGTACTCTAATTTGAATTTAATCCTTGAAAATGAAGTCAGGATGACTTCGAAATGTCGGTTCTTTGCGCTAATTTTTTATCTCAATTGCTTTTACAAAGTCTCTGTTATTAAAAGTTATAAAAGGTTTTAAAAGATATCTGAAACGTTCAGATATATTTTGTTATTTATTCCTACTACTTATACTTCTATAAAATCAACTTACCATCATAACGGCAAAATAGTTGCCATCCAGATGATAACATTTCACTATTGTGTAATTACTATTGGTGTCTGGCGAAATTTTGCACCCATTCTCTTTTACCCAAGCGCCAATACCACCTACCACAAGAATAATAATACGAAAGATAAAAACGGACTTTATAAGAGTAAGATTGATGGCGAATAAGATGTTGAAAGCGCTACTGTTTGAAAACAAAAGTGTTATCAGAAGATTACTGTCTAGAATCACACAGAAGCATAAAGACTTTATCCTTGAAATGAATGTTACATGTGGACTATCAACATTTGATAGTTCAAACCTTACACTGAAGGTCAACAGAACCTTTTGCATTATTATAATAGGCTGATGATCAATGATAATAAAGCATCCCTGTTCTGTAACCTTGATGATGATCAAGATGATGATGGACGGTGATGATTGATGATGGTTTGTGATGACTGTCCTGGATGATGATGATTGATAATGTTGATTGACGATGATCCACTGTTCCCGTAGATGATTATTTTTTTACCCAACGAATAAGTGGACTTTACAGAGGGAATGAAACTAGACTCAAATAGCCCCTTCCCCGAGTTAGATTAACAACTCTTAACACAATTAAAATATTTGGGTATGTAGTGGACACGAGTACTGTATATATCTATAGTATGAGTCTAAAACATTTTTCATTGCCTATTCAAGCTGGGCTGAATGACCTTTTAATAGTTATGCAACTGCTGTTGTTCATGATATTTAACTTGAAAACTTACCAAGAGCCTCAAAATCCCAGTATGCGGGAACCGGGTCTTTGCCATACTAAGAAAGAAAACAGTAAGTCGATAATTGGCTAATGTTCATGGATTCCGAGTTGATTTGTTTTTCTTTACGTTATACACTGTAAGAATTACAATCTGCAAGCAGCCTATTACCTGGCTAAAGATTTAGTTCCCTCCCTGAACGGGTTATCTTAGGGGCGTGGTTGATGCAGTTCAAATTATGCTTTGCAATTACAAGTTCCGGCTTTGATCCTCAGCTCTGCCCAGCTATGAACATTTGCAAGACTTTTTTCCATCAAAGCCCAAGCAGCGTTCCTCCCTTCCTTATAATAGGTAATAAACGTGTATTATGAACTTGGTCAACTCAACGATGGTCAAAAAGACTCCTATGTGCCGTATATCATATTATAAAATGCTTGTGGTGGAAAGATAATCAAAGCCATACATAGCATATGCATGCTACATGGTTTGGTCATTTCCCTTAAAATCTATCTTGAAATATGATGAATCTAAATATTGGAAGCTGCTAACCGGTGTTTCCAAATTATTTGCACTTAGCAACATGGCTAATCAACAGCTTCGTACTCCCCCACAAAAGATAAAAAAAAAACAATGTAGTTTGCCGTGGACTAGAATCAGTATACAAACACTATAATGTGTACACTAGTTGTCCCAAACAAAGCGAGCAAAAAACGATATGAAACATTCTTGATTCCAGCTGATAGCAAGATATCCTAGAGTAGATAGCAAAGGTGTGCTAGTATTAAATAATTGCAGTTACTGAAAACGGACTTACTACAGTTTATGACAGATATTGAGACGGTTATCATTCTGAACTTAGAAGCTCGCTACTAGGTACTCCAAATTAGATCTTAAATAGAGAATTTTATTTCCTTTAAACACGAAAACATTCCAATAGCTGAGCATATCTTACATGCCAATGAGAAACTAATAACTCTTAAATAAGAAAACAAATTTAACAGCAAATTAATACCTTTTACGATAACAAACGAAAATTCTAACATCAATTACGACTCTATAACTTGCGGATAAATATAACTTACTCGATGGTTCTTTAACTTCAGCACTACTGGTTGTGTCAGGTTGGAGAACCTCATTCGCCCTTCAAAAGCAAATAAGTAAACCTCTAACGACCAACTTTGTAAAATATTTTTTCAAATCAATCATAATTAATCTAACTGGCTTATAAATTATGGTTTGTCGCAAATTGTTTCCGCACGATCGTAGAAACATAAATAACAAAATTTAAAAAGCACAGCACAAGTTTTAGCGTGAGTTCAAAACGATGTTCATTTTAATGATAATATAGTCACAGTTGAATATAAAATAAAGGAAAAAGGATAATAATAATAATAATAATAATAATAATAATTTATTTAACGTCGAATAACGTGGGAAGTGGTCGCCCAATCTTCCG
>JAOBAY020077004.1:0-19246 GCA_025331085.2 Zoanthus sociatus
GTTCACGTGCGCGTGATGTCGTCTCGTCCAATAGGAGTACGAGAAAAATGGACTTTGATAGTTGGTATATAACAAAATGACATATGATTGGTTGACTGGGTGCACGGTGTACTGCCTTTCTTACGTACCTGAACCAATGGCAAGTGTAGTATTCGCTTTTGATTAATAACGGGCCTTTTATTAGTTATCTATTCTGAGTAGCTATTACCAAAATCTGTGTTAATTCCTTTCTTTCTTGTAAAACTGTATTATGGTAATAAACTCATTCATTCATTTTATCGTGATGTAACGAAAAGTCATACTCTCATGAACTTTCACAAAGCAAAGAACTAACTCTAAACTAATAAAACATATGAGATTTGCCAGTCGGTAAAAAATCTGACTAAAAATTTTTATATAAAGACAGTAAATGGGTTTCTGACCTTCTCTGTAAACAAGTTTAGGCAAATGGAACGGTTCCAGGCAGAGATGGAGAGGAGAGCGGACATCTCTTCTCTCAAATAGCTCGGGATGGTTACACACCTGTTGCATGAAACATGACAAATAGATCGCCTTCACTGCTTTCAATAGGTATTTTTCAGCACTTACAATTAAAAATTACCCTACCATTTAGTTCTTAAATAACACTTTTAGTAACCATTGAAGTGGACAACAAAACTGTAGGTATCTTTGCTAGTTTTTAATTTTTTTTTACCTCATCCCAACTAACTCCAATTTTCGTAAGATTGTCCTCCAATTTTCTCTAAGAAAATTGACGTCAAGGGCGAAGCAAAACTTTGTTTCGAATCTCAGTTTAATGATCTTTTAGAATGTTTTGTAAAAACTGGAAGTTAATTTTGCCCGCAGTTGATTGTTCAAAATAATTGTTACTGTTTTTGAATTTCTCGGCAAACCATCAAAATCATCACACCTTTCTTCATTTTGCAATTTCAAAGAGACGGATGAGCTGAGGTTAGACTCTGCTTGGTCATTCTTATGTTTGTAAAAATATATCAATAATGAAAAAAAATATATGAAAACCTCCGAAATGGAAATGTCATGGTTACAATTTTCCTTCTTTAACCTGGAAAGTAAACCAAGGACAGAGGAACACGTTTGGGTCTTTCTCCTGTTCAAGGAGAAGTTGGTTGATATTTTATGGCTAAATTTCTTTGCATTTATGTTCAGTATATAAATAAGTAACCAGGATTGACGTTACTGTGTAAAATCATGTGTTCAAAATACTGAATATACAGCGACGGTAGACTACTTTACATTGTGTAAATAAAGATTGTTCATAAACTCATTGCTAAAACACATAATCACATTCAATCACAATAATTGCACGACCTACTTTTCGAAACTGCATAACTAAGTTCATCAAGTTACTCGTTGTAGCAGAGGCTGTTGAAGATGAGTTTGTGGAGTAAACAAGATCGTCAATAGAAATCTTCTTCTTGACAGCTTGGTAAAGTCTTTGCTGTCTCGTCGTTAGGCCGCACACGACCTTTATCTCAATCTGAAAATTGATTTTAATCAAGTGTTAATCGAGTTAAATAAAAAGTTGAGCTATCACAAAATGAAAAATGGTGAAAAGATAAGATGTCGATGTGTAAACGACAGTTTGCAAAACAAGAATGACGGAAATGCTTGCTCCTAACATTTTTTCTGATGACAACAAAAATCTCAATCGCGAGTTGTCTAATTCACACAAAATGATTGATAACAAGATCAGACAGGGAACAGAAGAAGAGATACAGATAGGTAAATGAGAAAATTATTGATAAATGAATAGATGTCTGGATAAATAAAGGTAGATGGATGGATAGATAAAAAGATAAACTGATTGATAAAAAGAGAGGATGAAAGATAAAAGACGAGATTGATGGGTATATGAAAGAGGAATAGATGCATGGGTAGATATTTATTTATTTATTTACAACATTTAGGGCCCTATTAAGGTACCAGGGAGTAAAGATAATAGGACTCGAGGTCACTTACAAGGATCTTATAAGGATCAATTGAAGGAGATGAATGGATGAATGAAAGGACAATCAGATTGATAAAAAAATAGGATAGGGTAAATAAGAGAGGATGAAAAGATGGATGAATAAATGAAAAAATGGATGGATTGAAGTATGATTGGAAGGATGGTAATGGAGGGATGAACGGGCATCTGGTTACAAGGATTAAAAGACATTAACTCTTAATTTTAAAATACCATACCTTCTCTGATAACTCATCCTCCACGTCGCGTTTTATTCTCCTTAACATGAAAGGTTTCAAAATCATGTGAAGTCGAGAAAGCTGATCTAAAGGAAATTAAACCGTTAATTGGGTTAAATTGCATAACTATTTCTACACATAACAATACACATGAAAAAATGACTTGATTCTGACTGACTAGTGGGAGAAGTGCAGTTCAAATGCAACACCAGTACAGAATTTACATGGTAATTCTGGACTGTGATTTGTTGAAAGACAATGGGAAATTTTCTACGCCAATGATATCAAGTAAAACGATGTCAAAAATTTTGTATGGAAAAAAAATTGTTAGGAAGTTTTTTTGAATGCGAAAAAATAGTTTCAAATAATATATTCCGATACTTCCCCCACGCGAACTTTTTCATGTTTATATTATTAATTAGTAATCATACAATTTTTTCTCGTTCAATTTGAAACTAATTTGCACTTGTGGGTTTTTCAATCAACTCACTCGACTTGCAAATTAATATCAAATTGACGGAAGTCGAAACCGTACCATTACCTATATTAATTGTCAGTCAGATTACAGAAACGGGGCAGTTGTATGAAGAAAACATACTTTGATCAATTCCCGATTTATTCTCAGCGTGGCTTTCAATGTCCTTGGAAAACCATTCATTAAACTCCTCGTGATCGTCAAATAACGTAGGCATTATAAAATGGAGTAGCGCCCACAACTGAAAGATAAAAAGAGCTAATTAGCAAAAATCAGCAAATTTTATCATTAAACAAATCTTGGGCTTCTGACTTCCTTCTGTGAAGGAAGCGAAGCCCTTTGTCATCTACTTGTAATGAGTGTAATATAACACACATCATTTTCAGGAACACTCTTTGACAAATATAAACACGGCGGATTTAGACATATCGATTCCAGGAGCACTCTTCGGCAATAATAAACATGGCCGATTTTCAGAAGTCGGAATCAATTCCAAGATTCTACGACAATTTTTTGCTCCAGTTCGGTATGTTCAAGGTCATTTCGAGTTTACGTTTTACTTTACTGCAATAATATTTTTTAATTCTATTTCATTCTCTTTAATGATGGCAGAAACCCATGCAGTCCTCGACTGCGTTTTATTAAAATGAAGGAAGCAAAATCCTTCGTCATCGTCTTATATTGCGAGTGTAATGTAAGACAAATCGTTTCCAGGACCACTCTTCAGCAATTATGAACATGGCGGATTTTCAGAAGTCCGAGTTTATACGAAGATTTCTTGACTGATTTTCGTTGCAGTTCGGTGTGTTCGGGGTCAGTTTGAGTTCACGTTTTAAACTAGTAAAAAATTTTTTTTCAATTTTTTTTTCATTCTTTTCTAAATAATGGCAGAAGCTCATCAATTCCTCAACTGCGTTTTATTACAAAACTGCACAAACCTCAGCCATGCTGTTCTGGATGGGGGTTCCAGTAAGGAGAAGTCTGTTTCGGCACTGAAACCCCAGCAGAATCTTCCATCGAACACTAAGAGAAGAATCAAAGGTTATAAATAAAATACAACAAATTTGACTTTGCAGTATAAAATAGTAAATGAGATTTCAAGCAACTGTAACTTTATTTTCAATAATTAACAAGAAAGATCATATAAATTGCATCCTTAGAAACTCAAGCTAACGTGAGTTTGCAGTTCTTTCTAAAACTTTCCCACAGTATTTAATCACAAGACTCAGTTTTTCCAAACTTCTCCATGATGATGATGAATCGAGGATTTCAACTGCTGAACAAATTGAAACAAGATTGCTCTTATACCAAAATGCTCGGGGCTATTTACAATATTTACTGGAAAAGCCAACTTATCTAGTCCCAAGATTTAGAAGTCTTCCTCGCATAACGAGTGAAGTCACATGCCCTTACTTAGCCTTTCCTAATCATACAACTCGTCATGACGAACCCACAAGACAAAAAAATGTTATCCTCTGAACAATCCCATACAGTGGGCCGTATGCATATAAAATTAAAGTTAGTCTTAAAATAAGACATGTGCCTGTCACGCAAAAACCTCTCAAAGAATGAAGAATCAGGAGCTCTGGTCCAGGAAAGTTGAAAATGTTTCAAATTGAACAAAAATGACAAAAGGGAAGAGAAACATATACTTGCGACCAAAACGAGTTTTTCTGCACAAATTCATACCTAGACGGTCTTAAACATTTGTTTAGAAAATGGGCTGGCTGTAACACCGGTTAATTAATATTTCTGTTATTTTATAAGTGCATACCTAGAACTGCTTTTGATTGCTTGGGCTTCGTCTAGCACAACGTACTGCCATCTAATACGTTGGAAATACCGTACATCTTGCACAACCTGACGGTGAACATAAAGCACACATTTGTTGAAAAGAGTGACAAATATAATAATTACTAGTTACTTCTAATAGAAAGTGAGTGCTGCAAATACACTGTTTCGTCCCATTTTCAAACCAATTAAACAAAGATCAGGATAATTCTAATTTTTTGGAACACTTTTCCCCAGATATATTGGGAGGGGGACAAGAGTAAAAATAACATGATGATGCCAAAAGATGAAAGGTATTAAATTGGTTATCGGAGAAATTGAAATGTTTTGACTTATAAGACAATCCATGAAACTAACATAGGTTTTGTTACATTATTACTTAAATCCAAGAAAGTCTTACCAACTGATAACTTGTAATCAATACATGAAAAGGAGCGTTGTCCCTGTCGTTGATGTGGCTTTGTTTCTGTGTAAAAAACAATTTAAATTGTAGCCTCCTACTCCTAGTAAACACCCCACAAAACAGCAATAATCCTATGATAATGATAATAATAATAATATTAATAATTACTATTACGATCAGTGTTATTAGTACGATAGAAGCACAAAGTTTAACCGTCTTTTTAGAAAAATGGTATAATGACAAAGAGGAGAAGATGAAAAGGTGAAAGTCCTAGAACTGCAAACTCTATCTTTTAAGGCACTATGACCTGCCATTGTAAAATTTCACTAAGAATCCTATTTATTAGGAATTCAGAGGAACGAGGATATCTTAATGCACGAGACTTGAATTGTTTTCAGTCACTCTCATAACCAACACCACCAACAACACTATAACATCATCCTTACCGTCCTCCTCCTCCTCCTCCTCATCATCATCCTCATGATCATATCTTACCGATCCTCCTCATCATTCGCCTCCTCATCTTATCATCCTCATCTTATCATCCTTATGATCATGATCATATCTTACCCATTCTCCTCCTCCTCCTCCTTATCATCATCATCATCCTTATGATCGTATCATACCGATCCTCCACATCATTCGCCTCCTCCTCATCTTATCATCCTCATCTTATCATCCTTATGATCATGATCATATCTTACCCATTCTCCTCCTCCTTCTCCTCATCATCATCATCATCATCTTATCATCCTCATTTTATCATCCTCATCATCATATCATACCCATTCTCATCCTCATCATCATCATCTTCATCATCATCCTCATCCTCATCATTCTCTTTCTCACCCTCATCTTATCATTCTCATCATCATATCATACCCATTCTCCTCATCATCACTATTGTCATTGTCATCATATTATACTTCTCCTAATCATCATACCGTTCATCATTATATTTCTCATCATCATAACCATCCTCATCTCTTCTTCATCCTCATCACCCTTCTCGTCATCATCTTGTCATCCTCATTCTCATCATCATAATCATCATCCATCATCATCACAAACTATAAAAACTGAAAAGCCCTTTCGAGGTAGTTGTTTTGTATTTTATACTTGGTCTGGCGATGCTTCTTTAACCAATGAATGTGTTGGAAAAATGATTATTTAGAAATCATTAAGAAGAAAAGTAGTAGTAAATGATATTGTTGTCGTCCACACTTTTAGAATTTCAGTTATAACATTTTGCACTACCTGATTCCAGTATTTCCTCAAAGATTTTCTGTCAGCTTGGTTTCCCCAGTAAGGTAAGATCTGTTATAACGGAAAAC
Source organism: Zoanthus sociatus (assembly GCA_025331085.2). Classification (NCBI taxonomy): domain Eukaryota; kingdom Metazoa; phylum Cnidaria; class Anthozoa; order Zoantharia; family Zoanthidae; genus Zoanthus; species Zoanthus sociatus. The sequence continues at coordinate 6,209 of JAOBAY020077004.1, forward strand.
AAAAATAATTTCTCGTTGAAGTTAAATTTGCTCAACCACGCCGAAAACTTCAGCTTATTAAACTACTTATGCTGCAAAAACCTTTTTTGGAGCGCGGTACATGACACTGAGTTACAGTATTTTGATCAATGGATGCATTTGTCCCATCGTGGATGATCAAACCAGTGGCAGAGGGGGAGTGGATGAGAAAGTCAATCTACAAAAAGGCTTAGAAGGAAACTTTCAAGGAGAAAAACTAAAATTAACATTACACTAAAAATCATTTTTGTCATCAAAAGAATGACTAGTTACCTAAGTTAGTCACACTAGTCTGTATTGTCCCTTTTTTCACTATCTATTTCTCAGAACTTATATTGGCATTATATTTGTGATTTTAATCAAACCCGAAGGAGAGGAGCTTATTAGGATCTGCACACTAATAAAAAACAGCTATCAGCCTTAACCTCAGTAAAATCAAGATTTAAGCTAAATGCACAATTGGTCCATACTTTTAGGATATTACTATCAATGAAGTACTAATATTTCTCCTCTCTGAAAACTTCTTATTTTCACTTCTTAAAAGAAAATAGTCATACGTAGTGACGACTTTGGCCACACTTTTTTCTTTAATCACTTTTTTATCACTAATCAGTACTGTATTTTCTTATAAATAATTGTTAGATAAAGAGAATACACACGAGTTACTGATGACATGACTTTTGTTATTCCATATTGACAATGTGTAAATCATGTAATAAACTCATTCGTCAAGGTTAAACTTTGTATCATTGCATGCCCAAAAGTTTTGCGTAAGCTGACAAAAGAAACGACTCCTATCCGTCTCGGACCATTTACCTTGAAAAGTGGGACAAATCTGGATACCTCCTGTTGCCAGTTATGGAGTGTTGATGCAGGAGCGACTATAAGAAATGGCCCCCATTTGTGCTTTCCCTGTTACATCAAAAAATATTAATACAGAAAATAAATACAACGCTGGTATGAGATTCACTAGTTTGAAGGAAACTCCAGGATAAAAACAAAGTGGTTTCTGTTGTATGGTACAAGATCCAAGAACTAGCTAAATCCTTTACGAGTCTGGTGGCCCATGGACCCGGCACTTATCTCCGGTTTCTGTAGGATTAAGCGGATGAGAGTCTGACTCCCCCTGGATGGGACACTAATCCATTGCAGGTTAGCTCCCAGCAAACGCTGGTAATCATTTACCTACCCCGGAAGGATGGAAAGCTGAGTTGGCTCGGGCAGAAAAGAAGGTCACACAAATATTCGAATCTCGGCAAACTGCCAGGATTGAACTGGGGACCTTGTGGTTGGAAGCAGAGATCTTACCAACTGCACCAACCACGTCCACCCTATCCAAGAACTACTTTTGATAATTATTTTTTCAAAACAGGTTTCTGAAATGGAGATATTTTGTCCTATACGCAAACAAATTGAAATTCCGCCATCTTTGAATTAGTTTTGTAAATTGATGTTGTACACTGGTCATCATGAAGAACTTTGGAACTGACGTGTTGGACTGCAGTCCAGACGAAGGATTACAGTCTGAAGCGTGAGTTCCAAATTCTTCAGCTGACTGAAGAAATGAGTCCACTCCAAATCCAATCAAATTACGCCATCCAATGGGGTTCCGGCAAAGCATATACATACTGCACATTATACAGTATATTTATAACGTCAACAGTAAAACATCAAATTAATTTACCGCTAACCTCAGCTAGAAGAGACAGGAAAGCAATACTCTGAACTGTCTTTCCTAAACCCATCTCATCAGCTAATATTCCATTAATACCCTGTAAAAATAAACCTCATTAAAAGAACTCTTCAGCAAAGACATTATTATAAACTGTACACGACAAAGACAAAAGTATTTACATTTCAGTTACATCTGACATTAACATTAAATACTTACTTACTTACTTAATCCTCTTTGTACCGGGGGTACATAAGGCCGAATTATCATTAAATAAGGCTGTTAAATGCATATTTTCCATCGACATTTTGAACCTTCTTGATTTATATGCAGTACTTTAAAAAAAGTTCTAGAGAAGGCGGCCATAGATAAAAAGTAGGCGATTATAGAGTTTGTGTGAGGCTAAAGGCCCCTGAGTCATTAAGGATGTTGGAGTTATTCTTCCCTCCTCTTTTGAGATTTTGACACTCCAAACGCGCATTTTCATGCATTTTGACAAAAAGCAATACTCTCAAACTATTAAAAACAGACATTTTTTGTCATACGTGAATGAAGTGAAGTGAAGAAAACGCAAGCAGCACACACGTTTGATTTGAAAGGTTTTAAAATGCAAAGAAAAACTTACAATTTCAGATTACTGACAAAAGAGTTTCCAACACTAATAATAAATTGTAAACACTTCTATCTATTCTTTGTACTAATATCTTCATGTACAGGTATACAGAGTAGCCGGAAGCTGGAAGTTCAGTAGGTCACGGTAACTGATCACCGTTAGCTACCTAATGAAACCACTGTATATGCCATTATCAAAACTGCTCTGAAGATAGGGATTTTCAAAGCAGAAGCTAAAATTAGACAAAAACAGCAGCAAACACACCTCAGTCCAAGCAGTTAATTTCAGTTTACCTTGTATATTACTTAAACTAAAAGGGTTACTTGAGTAGCAATTTTGACGCCATTGTGTGAATCAAGCAAGTCATTTACAATCTAACGTTGTTTGTGTGATGGTGTTAAAAAAAGGAAACATCGAAAGTGTAATGTTTGTGGGATGTGGATAAAACAATAATCTGAAATTTAGCGGGCATTACGCTTTTATCATAAAAAAGTCAAAAGCTATTTAAAGAGAATATGAGATCACTTATAGACCACTTTCATAAATGGCGACTATTTTTAAATTCTTTTGTATTTATTCAAATAAGCCTTGCTAGCCTCATCTTTGAGTTGGAAATTCAAAAGAATATGTTACCCCAAGCGAGGCGAGTGAGGCCAATTTGAATTCTGACAAAAGAATTATTAAGTAGTCACCATTTATAAAAAAAGTCTGTACTTTTTCTTCCAAGAAACTCAGATTTCATTTCTCGGAATACTCATTTGCATGGCATGTTTCTAGAGACATTCTGGTAAACCTGTAACATAAAAAATGTAGAAAATGTAAGATTGCCACTAAAAAATAGGGTTTTTGTTAACAAAGCAAAACAAATAAATTAAAGACTTTCAAATTGATATAGTATTCAAACAGAAGTTAGTTAATATATAATTGAATCCAAAACACAAGTGAATAAATTTTGTGTTAGTTTTGTTGAACAACTTATTCCTTCCTTAACATAATGTGAAAATCTATTCAGTTCTAATTACTAGACCTGCTCAAAGTTAACATTTATTTTTACACAAGTTATACACTAATATAACAATATCTTGTCTCTTCTAAACTCTAGTTTTTCAAATTGTTAATCCAACTCCAAAATTTAATCATGAGAAGCATTTTCAATTAATATAATTATGCATTAACATTTTGTTTCTGTTTTAAAATATGAATTTCTGTTTGAGTGTCACCTCAATCATAAATTTAAATAAGTAAAATATGTAATATATGTGTTAAGCTTTTCTTAATTATAAACGTATATATTAAATGTCTGTAAAATCTCCATAAATTATATATCATATTACTGCCTGCCTTGAATAGCCACGCTAACTGCGGCAGTAAAAATTTATGTTGTGTTTACTTATTGTTTTATTGAATTAATAAACCCACTGAGGAAGATAACGTTTTACTGAGCCATGTACTGCAAGCATGGACTTAGCGAATAGGTTGGGAGATAAGACATCTGGTTAGGTCTAACATAACAATTTATATACCTAACATACTTTGTCATAAAGACATGAATTTTAAGAAAAACTTCAATACTCTTAAACTATTTTTAAAGACAGCTAGATCCTTTCCTAAGCAGTGGTTTTTATAGTGGTAAGAGGATGAGAGTCTTTGACACCCCCTAGATACTGACAAAACTCATTTACTGATTTCAGAAGGATGGAAAGCTGAGTTAGCTTTGGCACAAAAGAAAGTCACACAAAGATGTTACATAATTTTGGCAAAGCCAGGGATTGAAACAAGGACCAAAATCTCTGAGCAATAATTCTGCTTTTGGATATTACAAGCAGTAACTCTTCATCTTGCAAATTCTATTTGAAACAAATTACTTCTACTATTACTTTGCATTTTCATTTTTGTGTGCCAAAATAACACAAATTTGTTTTACCCGAAACAAAAATTTAATAATTCTTTGAAGTTTCAAAATTTTGATAATTTCAAATTTAAGGACGTTTCCATTTATAAACGCTATGTTAAAATGTAATGTTTTTATCATTATTATTATTATCATTATTTATTATTATTTTGTTATTATAGTACATTATATAGTACTATTGTACAGTTGCATTACAATGCTGACAGTAAAGTAATTGTATTTGTACTGGAGCTGAAAATAAACAGCTTAATAATTTCTGATCCCAATTACCAAGGAATATATTAAAAATACAATCAAACTGGACTTGTTCGTACACAAGCAATGGAAGATACTTGGTTTGATCGAAACAATCGTGCTACTGGTTTTACCAAAACTGGATGCAACATTTAGATTTTTTTTAGAGGATAATAGCTAATAATTCGAAAGCAGACATTAAGAATTTGCACTCACATTTACCGCCTCTGCGAATCTCTCCACCAAATCGATCCTCGCAGCGCGCAACAAGCTGTCTGACCTGAAAGATAGCCGAACGAAAGCAGTATCAGTAATCGCTCGTAATAAATGATACTTAGCTAACCAAACAAACAGTTGTGCTCACCTGTAAGACAGAACGCCGGGCAAACATTTGTTAAATACTTAAATGTTTCGCTAACTTTTTGTCAAAAACTAAGAACTTGTACTGTGTGGAACTTTCTTACACATGGCTGCTATGTAGCCTCGCACCACAGGCGGCCAAATCAAACAGTTCGAAATTGATTTCCAACAGGCATCTCGACTGAATTTACTACCAGAATTGCTTTCTCTTTTGACAGATAGTCTCCAAAATACACAATAAAGACAATAAATAAATGTATTCTGCTTACCTTGTGTAAATTGTGTTATTTCTTTTCATTTCGATGGGTTTTGGGTCGATTTTTGTCGCGCATTCTTCATGCGGCTCTTGTTACTACATAAAATATGAATGGTGTATTTTATTAAATATTGCTTTTCTGGCGTTCTGATTGGTTCACTCAATCTTGGTTATCAGCTCATATACCGAATGACCATATATAGAAAACTGTGTAAAAGTGTTGCCAAGCTGAAAATGTCAAGTATCGAAGGGTTCGGAAAGCTCATGAAATTATATTAAAACAATTATTCCATTCGAGCTTGTTGGATATGAGATGATTTACCATCTCATATTTAGTTTTAGTCTAGCCCCCGTAGAAGGTTTGTTTTGTAAACCGAAATATTGGGCAAAGTAAATTTTTGTTTTCATTTTATACTGTCTAGTCTCTTATCCGCCGTATAGATCAGCTTGCAGAATTTATTTAAATTATTGGATGTCTGTTGAAGAAGTTTGCTGATCTAGGTCTGTAAAAGATCCGGCACCCTAAGATTCGTAGCAGTGGTCGTGCAGTATTTTCAGTATTTCGATTTACAGATGCAAATCCAACCAGGAGAAAAATTTTGCAAAGACATGAAAGAAAAAAGCGGCATTCTTGGTTTAGAAATACAAAGAACTGAAATGATATTGAGCAATGTAACGATTTTCGAACTGAGAACTTTAATTTCAAGCACGACCAATTCGCTAATTGGGTATTACCTGCTGGGAAACCAATTTCATATCATTTTTCAGTTTTCATTTTTTCGAATTAAATCATTTCCTAAGTAGAGACCTTTTACTTTTTAAATATAAATGACTATTACGGAAGCATTAGATTAACAAGTATATTTCTTGAGTTCATTTCCTGTATTTCCAATATCTAAAATGCCACCACTACCTGATTCACATTAACACGCGCACGAACTTGAACTTTAAATATTGCCTTTTAATTAGAAGTAGAAGAAGCGGTTTGGTTACTTTTTCTCACGGCAAAACCGAATAAAATGCTGCGGTCGCAAAAAGAAAACACTCTAGTTTCAGATCGGCCTTAGGGCTGATAATTCATAATACGAATGAAAAAGTGTCAGTGACAGTATCAAAAAATGGACGAAAATTTGATGGATAGTAAATGCTTCCAAGACCGTACGAGTAAGATAAAGAAAAGCTCTCATATAAGCTATAGACCTAAATTCAACTGAGAGCAGGTTTGCCAGTTTGTTTGAAATAGCTGAGCTTAAGGCTTGGTAAAAAAGTAAAAAATAAGTAAGTAATAAAAAAGTAATTGCAGTTAAAGGCATTTTAAAAACCGGTTAGTTCATAAAAGGTATAAAGAGGTCGTTATGTATTTTATACAAATTATGATGCAAAAAATGCTTACAATCCGCCTCCATGGCTCACAGACGAAAACTAACATGTTTTATATGTAGTGTAAAACTTACATTGAAAAGTATTTTCAGTTTTATATCACTGTATTTGATTGGAAAACTGGTTGCTAGTTTCGCGTTCATTCTACAAACAACAAACTGAGTTTGGTTGCAATGTGAAAACTAAACACAAAATTAATCCCTCTCTTTTATGTGTATATAAGTTTGCTTTGAAGCAAATCCGGGTTAAAATTAAAATAATGATTAGTTTTATCATTTTAAATGCAAGCAAACTATAACAATTGAAATATTTTACATTCGGCTTGTTCTATCAAAGTGAAAGGTTGAATACAGCTCGTCAAATTTTAGAACTACAATTTAAAACTGATATTGCCTTTACTATGATGTGCTGTCTATTACAAGAAGTAACAGTTAAAATTGGGCAACAAATATAGAACTGTCAGGACAATAATACGATTTGTAAATAGATCGCACGAGATTTTGGGACACTTACAAAGCTAAGTGAAGCGGCCGGGTCAGGTCACTCGTGGTAAGGTGGCCGGGTCTCCCTGAATCTCTCACAAGATCAAGACACGTGGCATTTTGGTACAACAAGAGTCCTAATTTAAAATGCATTTTACACTTAGGTATTTTAGATATAAATTAGTGGTAAGAAGTTAAATTCAGCCAGCTTGGAGACGACTTGGATCAAAGATTGCCAAAGAAATACATCCCGACATCACAAAGACATACTTTAGCCTATTACCTTCCGGATCCATTCATAAATACAACTGAACAGAAGACATGCTTCAATTTATCCATAATCATTTTCAGCTAATGTTATTTAAATAAAAATGAAAATAACCCCTTCATATTGAATGCAGATAACCCTCCCTTAACAAACAACTATGTTTTGTTAGCTGTAAATATTTCTATGCAACTTGATACAATGCTAATTTTCAACCTTTTTTGTCAGTTTTTTTTTTTCATTTTCTTGGATATTTTCGTTATTTAAATTTATCCTTCACATGTAACAGCTTATTGATAGAGTAGATACTTTAGAAACCTAATACAAAGCAACTTTTCACTTCAACTGAAGATAATTGTGGAACGATTGAAATATGCTTGTCTTGTATATGGCCATTAAAAAACGTTTTCCTGTTTTTTTTTTTTAATGATAGAGGATTATGGTTGTCAAAATTATGATGAAATGACTAATGATGTTCACGATGGCGATTGTGATGATGGTTTTAGCAACACTTGTGTAAACTGTAATATGTTTGGTAAAGTTTAGCTTTCGGCCAAAAAACCTTGATTTTGCCTATGGCTGAGGTTGAAGGGTCACTATTTATCATACCTTTCTGAAAGTTGAGCGATTTAAAAGTTAACTTAGTGAGTGATACTAGACACACGAATCTAATTTATATTCGTATCTGAAAAATCAAAGAATTTTGTAAACGAGCTGACACGCAACATCACTTCAAAAAATAAACAAACCATATGGGAAATTGCCAATGTCAATACCAGTTCGTGCTTTTCGGTTTGGGTCTTATTATATAAAAACGAAATTGATCCCAACCAAAGACGGATGAACGTCAACAAATTGACACTTCAGCAAGAAACAAGCATTAACTTTGTTTTGCAACTCAAAAGTGACATTTATTGTCAGCCAAGATGTTCAGAAATCTCCATTAGTACGAAAATTAAGTGTAATTAAGCTAAGAAAAGTGACATAAAACGGGGTTTTTTTGTGAAATGTGAATAAATTAAGAAAAGTTGATCACTTTTGGATTTATCACGTGTAGCAAAGTATTTTGCCCACAATCTGATTTATGACTTTGTGCCACGTCCCAACATAAACTACTAAATAACAATTGGGAAGACAATTTAAATTTCTTTCAGAAAAAGACTGCCTTGCAAATTAAGAAAATTTTTACGCCAAAAAAATCGTACATTAAAATTATATCAGTCAATGATAGTCCAACTGCAAAGAAAGTGACGATATGACATAGGTACATTAATACATAGTTATACATTCGGTAAATATGTCGAAATTTAATGCCTTTGAATATACAGAAAATAATAAAAGATTGTAAAAATTAGGACAATTTGTGCGCGTGTATCACAAATCACTCCATTTCTGAGCTACCAAACCAGTTATAACAGTATATATATAAAAAATGAAATGTTGATCTAAAGTACCTTACAAATGATTTTTTGAAAAGAAAACAAAAACAGAGCTTATAAAATTTTAAGATTAACAGCATGTTTGGATATTTTTCGGTGAGAAATCTACTTTTTCTTGCAACTCGAGATTTGGGGTGAAAAGTGCTTTTTCGGGATCACTGCAATCATAATTCTAATTATAATTTGCGATTTGGGGAATAACTGGGCGTCTTGATGTCCCGCATGTGCTTGGGATACAAGAGAAACAAAATGTAAAAATAAAAATGTTCTACAACATTAAAACATGTACAATTCTAAAATAAGTTTAAAGTAAATGTTTTTAATATCTAAATCATGCATTCAGGGTGGAAAACTCGCTAAACAACGTTATAAGCAATTCCAAATCTACAATGCTGAAATTGTATACTGCTTGTATAATGTTTGTTGGAAACATCACATTTAAGAATCAGTAACCAATGCCTGAAGTAAGTGTTCAAAGCTCGAATATTGACGCTAATTATCTACAGCTAACGTGCACAAGAATGAAATCGTATTTCTTAAAAAGGGCAAAAACAAAAGATATAACTTATAGATTTCTTGTATGAACTTGTAGTTGTATGACAAGAGTTGAAAAGAGCCCAAAGTGTGCTGAATAATTAACAAGTAAGAACATAAAAAAAACAAATACAATAAATTCACAGCAGTAGCAATATTTAAAAAAGCATTACCTGTTTATCTTTTTTTATATCATTAACAGGCGCGGTGAAACTGTTTACAATGCAGAGTGTTTGTCGTTTGTGATTATAAACACTTGTCTTGCTCTCTCTCGGGGCTATGCTGAGTGTCACACTATGTGAGAAGCGAAACGACATTGTAACCGCACATAACAATCGATGGTCGAATACGCAATTCAAGAGACAGCTGGGCTGGGTATGTAGATGGCTTATCAATTCGTTCCGATCACTAGTCACGTTTTTTGCCTTGGGAAAGGAATAAGAGGTCAATTAAACGCTGCTAGTTTAAAATCGCGTGACGGAATACAGCACTGTTTCAGCAGATTTTAACACTGTCTTTTAACAGAGCCTTAAAAGAAGGTATCCAGAAGAAACATACTCAGAGAATCAACTCAAACTTACAACCCAAGTTTAGTAAATGTTTGTTTTCACTGGGCTTGATTAGCTTATTTAGAATGCAAATCGTTATCTCGCACGAATTAATACAATCAATTTCCTGAAAACTAACGACACTCCAAATACCAGCTGGTTTTTATGCTTTCCCAACTTTGCCGGCCTAAATATCTATAAATCAGTTTGATCTAGAACCACGTACGAATTTTACGTCGGTAAATGATTTTTTTCCTGAAAGGCCAAGGTGAAGTCATGCCCACATTTACAAAAATTTCTCTTCGCGTCATTTCAACTACACCAGCGTTTTTGAAAACATAAAAATCTTAATCAGGATGTATTTAGAACTGTGATCTGTCAACCACTAATGCAAATTCTGTAAATGCTTTTCAGTCTGGTTGTTTCATCAGGTGCCATTGCTTGGTCAGCTCAGCTCAAGATGCATGTGTGTTTATCAATATATGCCAATACTAATCTTTCTCACTCATCATGAAAGGACACTTTGAATATGATTCATTTGTTGTATTTTTGTTATCTTATGTGTTGCAAGCTGCAAAACCTTTCAATAGCTGGAAGCTGAATCACAAAGACCCATTATTTTCTATTCATGATATAAAATAACAATATTTTGATATTGCGAAATTAATAGTATGGATTCGAATTACTTTAGCGTTGATTAAAAAGGATTATATGAGAAGAGAATTACCTTATCAAAGGACTAAGTTGCTGTCTTATCAACTGCCTATTGATTTTTGACATGGCAGATAATGGGGAAATAGAAATAGCACGACAAAGGTTTAATACGCATGCGCAGTAACCCACTGACAGTTTTGCGGTGTGATGAAACTTTTGCGAACGTGACCCCGTTGTATCAAACTTCATATTTATTTTCTGTCATTTATTGATAGTTGAAAAATCCAATATAAGGTTGAGGTTGATATTGAAATGCAAGAAAAGAGGATGAGCACAAATACCAAATCATTTTACAATCAATTCATCTCATGTCCCGAATTTAAACATCCGCTTTAATGGTATTACCTGCTTATTTTCATAAGAACAACTTTATAAGAACAACGAGGCTCAGATTGGCCAAAAATTTAGAACCTGAATTTATGAACAAGCTCAGGCTAACGCTGAAAAAAGTGAAAATGTTTCTAGTTGAAACCTTACCGAACTTTGTAAATTACGTTTGCAGTCACAGTAGAAACAAATAAGCACCATTTCACATTTTGTCAAGATATTTACTGTTGTTTCATATGAAACACGTATTCATGAGGTTCAAAAAAGAGGCGATCAGTATTGTTCTTAAATACCTTGTCTTTTTGTTTTGATACCTTATCATTTTAAACCGCCCACAGAAATAAGAATAAATTAAAACAAATTGAGCAGCCAAAAAATTAAGAACAATGAGCCTTGGCCAAACTTACTCATTTTCTGCTTTTATAACAAAAAGTATCGCTAGCTATAACCTGTTTGCCAATTAGTGAATTACACTTTTTGTGCAGTGATATTTAAATCATTTTTAGTTTTCAGCACAAAGGGGGTTTATTTTATAAAATAGAAATTGTTCCATTATAAAGAGTTGAAAATGTTGAGAATGCAATTTCGCAATGAAACGAGCGTTTTTGTTTGCTGTTGTAGCCATTAAGTGCTACGTACTATAAAAAAACATCTGTTATTCATTAAGTTACATTTAATTCCTCTTTAAATTTTTTAGAATAATGCAATTAAAAAACATCAATATCGGTGTAGGACTTAGACTTATATCGACTTTTTTCAGCTAAAAATATAGTGCTATCCCGCCCATCAACGTGCCATTATCTATATCGGCTAAGATAGGGTGGCTCACTTGCAATATCCTCAGGCTATTCATGACTGATCATTAACAATGTTTTTATTTGGCCCGAGCGACAAATGGCTATATCACGAACCAGATGGGCTGCTTGTTCGAAACAAATTATGTGCTCTGCTAAAACAGCTGTTTAGAGTTCTAAAAAAGTGCTAAAACAGCTGTTTGGAGTTCGCTAGATTAAGACCCCATCCACACGTACCCGGGTATTTTTGAAAACGGAGATTTTGTTCTTCGTATTTAAAAAAAAATCTGCATTCATACGTCGCGTTTTTGAATTGTATTTGACCGTCCACACATATACGCAACTACTGTTTAAAAACGCTAGACTTCACTCACTGAGCATGCGCATATTAAACAACTAAGACAGCTAAAGTCAAGTTTCCGGGCCATCTTTGTTTACTTTCACATCGTGCTGTTTGAACGGAAAAGCAGAGGGAAAAACAGTCTATTTCTAATCGTATTTGAAAACCTCCGTTGTGCCTCGTCCACACGAATACGATAAATCTCCGCTTTCAGAAATCTCCACTCTGAAAAAAATGCGCGAAAACGCCGGCTGCATGTGCCTGATGTGGACGGTAGCCGAATTCGGAGAAAAAACTTCTCCGTTTTCGAAAATACATGGTTACGTGTGGACGGCGTCTAAGAGTTTTCGTTCACCCGAAAGCAACACCAAAGCATAAGCATTAGCATTATAGTCAAATATAAAGGATTTGTCGACTTCTTATATCTTTTCGATAAAGTGAAATATTTTTACTAGTGACAATATTGTTCTATTTTCGGTATTTAGAATTTATTTGGATTTGAACCACTGATAAATAGCATGTATCGTGTGTACCAAAATGCTAGTTACATCCTTGAATCGACTCTCGATATACGGTATGGACTTAAACCGCTAATCCAGCACATGTTTCTTGCTTGTGACATCCGAAGATTACACTGTTTTTTAACTAGGACGCTACTCGCTCCTCTCGCAGCAAATAGGCAACGGCGCTGCGAAACAAATTTCAGCAAATGTTGCAATGTGTAACAGCTACTGTTACCGGCGGTGAAACTTTTACAAAGCAGCTGAAACTTGTGTACAACGGCGCTGCAAAACAAGTTTCAGCAGGCGTTGCATCGTGTAACATCCGCTGTTACCATACATCGTTGAAACTTTTACTAGTTAAACGTGTGTGCAACGGCGCTGCGAGACAAGTTCAGCGAGCGTTGCACAGAGTAACATGGTCGGTTTTTTAATTTTTTTTTTCGAATTTTTGTTGTGGGACAAGTTTTAGGAATAGTAGGACCGCTTTATACTTTTGTAACAGTGACATCGATCGCAATGGTGATAAAAAACAAAAGTTTCACCGTCACGTACAATGTGATAAAGGACCGCGACCGGAGCAAGGTTTAAATTGGGAGGGGAGGAAGGAAAGAATAAGGAGGAGCACGGTGAAGAATGCCGAAGGAGTG
>JAOBAY020077005.1:0-11180 GCA_025331085.2 Zoanthus sociatus
ATGACCATTCATTTTCTTTGTTTTTGTAAGTATAAACTAGAAATGTCTATGGTTTTGACTAGTTCTGAAGTTTTTATGTTTTAAGAAAATTAAAATTTTTGACTTTAAAAAATCTAGCATGTAAAGGGTTAATATTCATTACAAAATTGGGACTAGAGAAAAAGTCCGGATAAGGGAGAAGTCTAGATAATCAAGGTCTGAATAATCGAGGTTCGACTGTACTCATTTACCAATCTTAGAAAAAAAAAGCCGAATGAGCTTAGCAGAAAGAAGGTTGCACAAATGTTCCAATCGTGGGTTCGAACCAGGGACCTTGTTGTCAGAAAGCAGACATCTCACTAATTGAGCCAATCACTCAACCTTTGTTATTAAACACAGTTAATGATTAGCTATATGACTCATTTATTAATATCAGATAAAATTTTGCAGAAACACAACAGAACTGTGCTTTAGTTGCTACTTGTAATCGAGGAAATGTTGGGACAAGAGTTTGTACTCGTTTAAAGAACCGAGGAGTCCAGGTAAAACAAGTTTCTTCAAAGTTACATTTTTTTAGGAAACGTCAAGCTTGCTTGTCGTCATTGTTTCCACGTGAATTTAAAAGCTTAATATTGTGATTTCAATGTTGTTTTAGGTAACTGAAACAGTAGTGGAATCCAGATCCTGTAGCCTTTCTGGTTGTAATTCGGATGAAAAACAGGTACTGGCATTGATATAATCATTAGAACTTTGTTTACTCAGATTGACGTCTTAAGGTTACAATATATTCGGATCTTCATGCATACTCAACACATTGGAATAGGTTTTATGCAGAAAGTTCTTTTTTAGGTCATGTTTTATTTAATTCGGCTTGAAACTTGTTTACAACATTTAGACCCTATTAAGGTACCAAGGAGTTTAGATAATAGGACTCGAGGTCCCTTACAAGGATCGTATTCCAATGATCAGAGCATCAATGACAGACTGCTTCACTCCTGCTGATACGAGTTTTTTAACTTCTTTTGGCAGGACATCAAAAGTATTTTTTGATCGAGCACATTCTGGGATTAAAAAAACATGGTACCAAACTTTTCAGCTTTAAAAACTATATTAACTTCTTGACTTTTCTTTCAATGTGTTTTTAGCGATCAACAAACAGTTCTCTTCTTGCAGTTGGTAGTTTTACAAAATGAAGAACTCAAAAATTATTGTGAGAATATTGTCGATGATATTAAAGGCAGTGGTTTAACAATGAAAAGTTATAATAATCATGTGTTCTGATGATGATGTGATTATGATTTGATGCATTGATAAAGTAATGATAATATAATGATGCTGATATGATAATTATATTGTAATGATAATGATATAGTAATAATGTAATGATATGATGATATAATAATATGATAATGTATGATGATATGATAATATAATGATATGACATATTATCTGCTAATATTTAAGTCACTTGACATAACATTTTTTGCTTTAAAGCCAAAGTAATGTACTGTGTCTTTTGTGTCATCATTCCAATCAATCCTCTTAGTTTTAAAATTTGCAAGTAAATAGCGGCACTTGGCTAATATCAAAGCTTTCTGACCATGTACATACCGACCTATACTGCATTATGTTACTGTACGAAATGATAATTATGTAAAAATGGAAATATACGACTTCATCTATTTTAAATATCTTGGTACCTTAAATTCACTTCAAGTGCCATTTATATATTAAAAACAGTGTTTAGGTCAGAAATCGAGGTTCTTACACGCGGGGTTTTCTGTATTATGATAACGATGATATGATAATAATATTTATACTGATAGTGATATATGATACCGAGGATAGGAAGTTATATTCATAATTCACCTGACTCTTCATTCAGATATTTTGTTTAATTGTCTTATATATGAAGAGAGAAAAATGTAAAAATGTAATGAAATACTTGTTAAATTGTCTTTCAAAACTATATATTATAGTACGTCGGCAAGTAATCACGTGATTTAATCTTCTTTAAGTTGAAATGGTAAAAGGGCAATGCTTGTGGGATGTGACTATAAAGATGAACTCAAGTATAAATAGCACAAACGTGCTAGTAGCTGACTTGAAGCCACTGTATTGGGCACTATGGCGACGTTGGTAGCGGGCTTTATCTCTTTAAACTACCAAAAATATTAGTGAGCCTGTTTGCTAGCAGCCGTGGACAGCTGTCTCGGCCATTTTAGGCCTCAACAGCATGGCTATATGACGCAGTTGTGTAATATCATTCATGTTGAATTGTCGTGGGACGTTTGACAGCCCATCACAATGGAAGAAAAACATGCTTTTCTATCATTTAAGAAATAAAACATTTTCTCCATGACCTTATAGCCTGGTGAAAACCTAGGTAAATGTTTGGGAGAATTCGAGAGCAGATCAGTGAGAGGCTGAGATGCACTCGATGGTATTCACCTTCTAGAGAACAAAGTAACTTTTACGAGGTTTTCACCAGCCTACGAAGACACGGAGAACATGCTTGGGTCTTTTATAAAATTATTTTTTGACTTATTAAAACAAAGAGAGAGAAAGCAAGTTGATGATACGGTTGGTACACGTCTCTTTGTAGCCTCAAGCCTTACAGTTTTGGGGCCCACACTTAAACATCTTCATTAACATCGTCTGGGACACTCCATGTACAAGGTATCAGGTGCGTACAAGCTGCAACTTTAGGCTTTGGAAGTAAAATAACTCGGAATTCCTTCAAAGTTGTTAGACGATATTGATACCGGGTCTTTTCTTTTGTTCATCAGACTGCAGACTCTTCAAGTAACCAATCAGAGATCTATACAGATTTCAGTTTGTCGCGAGATGTTTTCACTACCATGCGAAAGTGTGGGAGCAGTGGAGTGATTGTCAATGTTGGAATGTTAAGTAATAGCAAAAGTTTAACCAAGTTAAAGGTGTGCACTGAATTTTGTCAAAGAAAAACAGGCGTTCAGCCTAAGGAACTAACTTCATTAAACTTTTCCTAGGAACAGAAATTTAGTTCAAATCTATCCGTCCAAAAGTTTTAGATCTTGAAAAACACAAATTATTTTGCAACATAATATTTTCCTCTTCTCCCTCATCCACTCATTTGTCCGACATCTCCTTCCCACAACCCATGTGCCAGCTCCCCCTCTTGTATCCCCACATGTCCCAGCATCCTCTCTTATATCCCCACATGTCCCAGCATCCTCTCTTCTATCCCCACATGTCCCATCACTCCCTCTTCTATCGCTATGTACCAGTACCCCCTCTTCTATCCCCACATCTCAGCACCCCCTTTTATATCCCACATGCCCCGGTACTCCCTCTTCTATCCCCACATGCCCCGGCACCCCCTCCTTTGTTGTTAACCTTAATAGGAAACATAACATGTTTTGCTTCTGAGAGTACGAGAGAAGCACTTAAAAGCTGTCATCGATCTTATTGAATTCCAAAGTACTTGTAATTAAAAGAACGTAATTAAGTAATTAACTAATTAATGATTTCCAAGGAAAAGAGCATTTTACTTTTCTTTATAGGAAATAACTCAAGAAATATCACACGATAGAAACTGTCACCAAATAAAGTGTTTTGGCATTCACAGCAAGCAACCAGTTATTCACAGTCAGGTTTGTTCTATGGTCTTCCTTGAGTTTCAACCAATTAAAAAGGACTTTAAGTTGAATTGAAATCGTGCAAGTCGCCACTCATTTTTTAGGCTAAATTAATACAAAAAGATACTTCTACAGTAAACCAATCTAGACATACTAGCTGAAACAAACTAATTCCGAAATGCTAAGATTAATCAAGCAGGCATCAACTATTCTCTAAAATCAATCAATCAGGGATCAATTATCCATACCTTACTACGATCAACTATTCTGGGATTAAAAAATGAGGCCTCATGATCAATCATTCAGGCATCACAAAGGAGACCTAACCATGATCATCCGAACAGTGATCAACAATTGAGATCTTATAAAATCAATCAGGGATTCACTTACCAGTCCATATTAAATCAATTTCAGGTTCTGGATTCTGCTGCGACGGAATTTTCACTTAATTTCATAAAAAATAATCGCTGATGGCAGTTCTTTACAACTATTTCCATTGAAAATACCCTGTTGGATTCTATGGTAACTGAATCACAGTTTGCATAGTGGAGTCTGGTTGGCGTCGTGGTCATAGTTCGCTCCTTTCACCCCTACGGCCCGGGATCGAGTCCTGGGTACCGCACGTGGGCCGACATTTGTCCATCTCAGTCTGACGCGGAGGGTTTTTCTCCGGGTACTTAAATGTTTCTCCGGGTACTCCAGTTTTACTACCTCTGCCAATTCGACTACCACTTCGACAGCCGTCGAGCGATTAAACATTAGCCTCTGGCTAGAAAGAACGGGCAACCACTTCCTTCGCAATTGACGTTAAAGTATCTATTGTGTCTTTAATCACGTAATGAAATCTGAAAGTTAAAGTTTTTACAGTTGCCTTAAAGTAAAGTAAAGTAAAGTAATGTACTTTATTTGGTAAAGCAGGTTATTAAGAATGCAGCCGTGGGCTGATGTGGACCTGCTATCTTTTACCACTCAAAGGTGGACGGAGACTTTAGACATGACAAACATACACACACAAACACAGAAGTCTCCGAGGGCCTATGATTTAACGTCCTTATCCAAGAAGACGCGAAAGTCTAACCATTTGCAGATGTTAGAGCAAAGGCAGCACTTTCTGCTCAATTATTTTAAGACCCTGAGTGTTGGTCCGGCCGGGAATCGAACCCTAGCCTCCCGCACAATAGACTGGCACCTTACCAATTAGGCTAACCAGGCGGCGGTAACATATCGAAACCATGCCATAACTTGTATAGTAATAAAAAATGTTTTAAAATAAATGAGTACGACCTCTTGATTAAATATTTCTTAATCATCTGCAAGTTATTTAAAGTTTGATCATCGTAATAAGTGGTGTAACTAAGAAGTGACAGCATTTTCCTTTACAAGAGAAACTGACATACTTCACTATTAAACATCCATGATGATTGTATTTTGGCTAAATCTTACCTTGCTGTCTTTCATTCCAGCTAAGTGTTGAATTGCTCCTGAGATACCAACAGCAATGTACAGTTCCTACAAGACATACAATGTCTAGTATGTAACTAAACATAAAAGATCACCACCACGATTAACAGACATAGTGTATCTTTCATATTAATAGTAACAACAACTTTTAACATAGTTCTGGATGAAATACAATTATGTAGACCCTTATCTGCAAATGTGAATCATAGCTGCACTAACTCAAGCTTTCTTTCTCCGTAGTGCACAGGAAATTTTGTGAAGCTGGCCCAGAATAGACATGAGTGGCATACCTTTGTTGCTGCACTACATGCCAGACCTCATAATAGGCATGAGTGCGAGAGTGATAAAATCCTAATAAATAAATTTCTGGCCCCTTAGTGATGATAACTTTGAGAAGTCAGCCACTGTTGTTTTACCAAGGTGTTCAAGGGAGTCATTCTACCATTACTTGAGCAAAAAAAACCATACTTTTCTATGGGTTTGCCGACAGAAGCCTAAATTCTTTCCTTGGTGGTTCAATCAAAGTTGACTGGGACTTGACATCTCTAAGTGCCACGGAAAGGACATTGCTGCATTTATAGATTTTACGTAGTCGCTGAACTAACGGTATGTTGTAATAACTTTGGAGGCTTGACTAAGTTACTGCTTCTCTGCTTTTTTGTGAAGGCTATTCAACTTTTGTAATTTTGAATGAAAGTTGACATTTTTTGTCTCCAAATAAAAAAATGTAATTATTAAGCACCTACATCCCTTTGTGTTGTCTTTTTGGTTTCTTTTGCTTGTAGTCTGTCTACTTGTTCAGCTCGCATTTCTGCAAATCGTTTCTTTTTCTTTGTTATCACGTTGCTGAATTCAGCTACAATTTCGGAGCCTCCCTCTTTTACCAATGAACGAAATTAATCTTCAGCAGTCAACTTTTTTGAAAAAAAAAGGGACAGTTTTTTCCTTTCAATTTTTCAGCTGTGGGTTTACCGGAACAATAAATGACATAGAGATTACCTCATGGTTGGTGAGTACATACTACTTTTACAAGTTGTGAAGAATTGCAAACGAATGAGCGAGTCTTCGAGTGAGAGAGTTTGTGATTCTTCACAACAAGTGAAAAACATCGTTCATCCAATCAGACGCCATGAACGATTATTTTTCGCAAGTGAAATTTCATCGTTCGTGTCGCTGACTGGCTGCAACTAAAAACAGAACGATTTTTTCATCACTGTCATCTCTATGGATAAATCTCAGAACTTATAAATTATAATTATTTAACCAATAACAGTATGCGTACAACTTTGGTTATATTATAAACCTACATATACATGTCAAGCATGCACTAATGATTACGAAGATATTTTCGGTTCTTCAGGCTACCTTGTTGCCAATAACAGCACTAGCTTAACTATAGAGATTAGATAAATGAAGTTCATTTATTCAAGCAAAACAAAATATGGCACACTTACAGGTGCAACCATCTTTCCTGTCTGTCCCACTTGCATATCATTCGGGCAATACCCTGCATCAACTGCCGCTCTTGATGCCCCAACTATGAAACAATGTTCACATATTAAAGTACGGTCACCAGTCATTTTGTCCCGTGGATGTTTCGTTCCTGGTCATTTCACACCATTTTTCTTAGGTTGTTTAGTCCCTAATCTTGGGTCGTTTTGCATAAAGGCCTAAGACATTTCATGCCATACCAAAGTCATTTTGCACTATTCCTAAATCATTTTGTACCATGACTAAGTCATTTCACACCATACCTAAGTACCGTAGTTTCGCACCACACCTAAGCCATTTTGCACCATAACTAAGTCATTCCCCATCATACCTAAATCATTTCGCACCATGCATAAGTCGTTTTACCACTAACTTAAAAAAATTAATCTACATTTTTTATGCAGAACAGTTGTTTATATTCTTTTCTGATTTCTTATACTTTATCATGCATGCTGGTAAAGATTGCAGGAAGTTCGTTTCTACGATTTGTTGGTGGCCAAACACTTAAATAACTACAACAGCAGTACAACTTAACTTTGTGTTTGTGTTTAAAGTACAAATCATACATAAAGATGGCAATACAAACTTCCTGCTAAAAATAAACTTTTTAACTTACATTTTATCAATTGAAACCACAATCTCAAATTTCACATACTTGCTCAGTGATCAACTTCAACCGTTTTTTAATGCTTTTTAACAAGCAATCGTAGAAAATTGAAGTTAGAAAGGTATAGTTAATTACTTACGGTAGATAGTTACTTACAGTAGCTACAGTAGTTAGTTAATAGATAGCTAACTAGTGAGCTATTTAGCTATGAAGTTTAAAAATTACATAGCTAGGTAGTACTTAGTTAGTTAGTAGTGGCTGTCCTCCACAGGTTCAGATCTGGTCTCCCAACATTTAATCATTAAAATTTCCTTCGTCCTCAGGGAACGCTCTCTGATGCTAACGTAACGTGTGCCAAAACTTAACAGATCCTTCTCAATACATTGCAGAGATGTCATGTTCTGTACATCACTATAGTCTAAGTACTTTATTTTGGTAAAAGTACATGAGAAATTCTAGTCCTAAATGTTTCTTACATTCATGGATTTCAAAACAAAGCGTCACACGTCGCAAGCGACGTTTACTAGTCTTGTCTCCAACGTCGACTTTCACCATATCTTATTCAAACTTCAGTCATACTTCAAGACACCCGACTCCTACTTTTCATTTTACAAGTCCAACTTGAAATTTTTTTGAAACCTCTGGCTATGCTGTTTATACATATTAGCTATGTACTTGTTCCCATGCAAGTTATGTGGTATGCGGCTGAAAATCTTCATTTTCGATGGTGTCCAACATAAAAAATTATTTTTTACCCATGATTAGACCTGTTTGCAAATGGAAGCTTTATTTTTGTGTTCTCTTACTCATTTAAAAATAATTTTACAACATGGGCTACTTGAATTTAGATTTTTTAAGAAGATTATGTGGAGAATGTGGATTTTGAACTAGCCAGGCAGGTCAGTGGATTTCGATGTTCAAATGAGGGTCAAACTACCAACATGTGGGTCACATGTTACTAAGTAACTGTTGATCAACTTACAATGTTATAAAGTAGTAACAAAATAGGCTGGTTAGTTCTCAGTATTTTTAAATGCTGAAATGGACACGATAGTATAAATTATACTGTATTTTGGTAGCAATCATTATGTGCTGTGCAAAGTTATATAGCTCAACCCTTTCTTTTTTATCAACAGAAAGAAAACTGGATATAATGTTGGGTGATATTCCCAATGGAGACCATCTAGCTGTTCCTAATGTGCGAGATTATCAGAACTATGGTTCTCTTGCCTACAATCAACTGTCAACATCACCTAAAACCCCACTGCCGCAACCTCAATCGCCCTCAATATCATATACCTTAGGTGAGTTAACTGACAATTTGACAGTCCTTTGTCAAAACTGTCAAAAGAGTTGGCACTTAGGAGAGAAACAATATGTACTTTTAAATTTGAGATCTCAAAGCAGTTTGTAGATCATGGGGTAGGTATATATTTTCTTCAATTAAGAAATTCAAGTCAAAAGGATTGCAGTAACTTGGAAAACATAGTGTCTGTTTTAAATTTATTTAACTGTGAATGAAAAGCTCAGTTTCAGCTGTTTGTTAAGATCTGATTGACAAGTTCCTTAAAATTATTTGATGTACAGCCTTCCTGACTTGCTTGTTTTGCCATTGTATAGACAACTTTAAAAACAACGCTGGAATATTTTTTAAAAAAACCTCTTGCATTAACTTAAAAATAACACAACTTTAGATGATGCTGAAATTGAGATATTTGTGTTGTTACCTTCTTTTCTGCCTCAGCTTTCCATTCTTCCGGGGTACTAGGTAAATGAGTTAACCAGAATCTGCTGGAGAATAACCTTTGATGGGTTAGTGTCCCGTCCAGGAGGTGTCAAAGAATCTCATCTGCTTAACATTACAAAAACCAGAGATAAGCACCAGCTCCAAGGGAGACTGATTTGTAGAGGATTTAGCTTTCAAGATATTATTGACTATTTTTATCACACTTGTTGTAGGTACAATGGGTGCTGGTTCTGCCGCTGTGGCTGCGGCACAAGCACAAGCTGTTTCAAATACCTCATTACAGTTACAACCTCAGAGTCGCAGAACATCGTCAAGCGCTAGTCTCAAGTCTGGGTATAACATAGCACTCAAGAGTCCTCATGTTTCAGATTATTTAGGTATGATCATTTGCAATTCTAATAATCATAATTATTTCCTGTTATATAAGTCAAGTCAACTTGGAGACGGCCAACCAATCTGTGTTACGTTTTGAGATAAATATCCAGAAAAAGAGCTCTCAAAAATCTAGAAATAAATTTTTATGTGCTGAATAATTTTAGAAATCATGTTTTTTTATTATGATCTGAACGTGCTACAATGGCAAGAAAAAAATTGTAAAGTAATACATAAGGTTGTTCAATTTTAACCAATTTTAACCTCACTGTACTTTCAAGTTCAATCAGAATAGTATTTTGAATACCTCTGAATTACAGAAAAACAGAAATGAGACTGAAATTGAATGATAATAAATTTAATATATATTAATTTGAGAATAAACCAACTTTAGCTAATCTTTTGGAAATCGTTCTTCAAAGGAGTTATGTAACTGTACAGTAACTAAATGAAATTTTGTAATAAGTTTTAGCATTGACAAAGTAATCAATGTCCAATTTTGCAGGCTTTGATTGGCTCCTGTAACTTGCGATACACAAGATAAGACTATTAGTTGATTTTGAGGCAGAAGTCAACATGACAGGAGGCACACATACAAAAAATAGAAAAACGATTCACCTTATTCTCACTGAATTTTGCGAGTACTAAATTTTGCAATTTTTGCGATTCAGACTACAGAGCTTTGGCAAATTCTTTTATCAGTTCAACCAAGAATTAAGAAACAATTATAGAATAAAATGCATTTATTGTTTTAATGTTTTAATATCTTTAGCATTTTGACATTTTGATTCATTTTTATCACGCTTTGCAACCCAGCATCGAGCACTTTGCTAACAAGTGAACACATAATATATCTCCATAAATTGTCAACATACATTTCTCATTTGGTAAAAGGAATGATTCTGAAAATTCGCAATGATGACTTCTTTAAGTTAAGCTGAAACAAATTGTTTAGTAACACTTGCCCAGAAAAAAAACCCAGGTGCACCTAGCAGGAATAGGCATTTGTGATACTCTGTTTGAAACATAACTGGAAGGTTACACATAAGTAACGTAATACTTTGTGCAAAATCTATCGCCGTCCATTGTGGAGTAACGCTATGAATCAATAACTTAATCACAGAAGTATAATGTGCACGAATCGTGACGAGCTACATTAACAACCTGCTGTACATTCACAGTACTTCGCAAGTAAGAAAGCAACGAGTCAAACGACAGCCACACATAACATTTTTACAGGAGATAATAAAACAACATACACAGAGACAAAGTATTTACAACTATTATTACTTTGTTAAATGCTTATATTTTCAAAGCAAGGGTTCATTAACGTCTTTTACTTCTTTTTATTTAAGTAAAAGACATTAATGAACCCTTGTTTCGAAGTAATGCAAACAGATTTCAATTTTAAAGACATGTTTTGGGAGTACAACTCCTATCGTCAGAGTGTTTTGCAATGCCGTTAGCTAAACTTTATATATAATTACGTGAAGTTGTAGTGTTTTCTTTAAGTTTTTAAGTAGCCGGAGTTTTGTGAAAAGTAAACGGTTGTTTGTCTCAGGCATAAAGTTTTTAATCTGCCCTTGAGTCAGTCTTTTATATGTTTTCAGAAAAGATACGCATTGCAAATTTTTATTTTTATTGAGCCCAGCAAGTAGACCTGATAAACATCATCATCTCAATATATCTTGACTCGTGAAACAATGAAAGTAGCCGGAGAAACGTGGCAGAGAAACCAGCGAACTTCGCCGGTTGCCGGCTCTTATATACAATCCTGGAAGTTGTTAAGAGAAAACTTAACTAAAATGATAATCTTATGTTAATTATTTCGATTTCTTCCTTGATTTTTGCGATTTCCTGGTCTTGTTGTCAAATTTTGGAATTTTCTTAGCTACTCAACTTG
>JAOBAY020077016.1:0-11180 GCA_025331085.2 Zoanthus sociatus
CCTTTTTTGACCGATTAGTAGGTTTATACTAAAACAATTAGACCTCTCGGCCTCATGGACTACGAGTTTGAATAGCTCATTCGGCCTACGGCCACACGGGCTATTTACTCATAGTCCATTCGTCCTCGAGGTTTATATGTTAAATAGCCATCACCATCATCAACATCACTCTCACCACCATCACCATCACCACCATCATCAACATCATAGTCGTCGTCGTCCTCATAATTATTTATTTAACAATTGTGGAAGGAATAAGTTTACTGGAATATTTTACTAAATCAGGGAGCTCACAAAAAACAGGGACCAAAACTCCGATCCCTGACGGTACAAATAACACAAGAATTGTTGCTACTTACATAAAGCTAACTACGATTACAAATGTATGTTCCACCTTGATTCCTTCCAACGGGAACCTTTAACAAATAGGAAACTTTAATACTCATTCATAAAACTGAAGCAACACTAGCGTTTTAAACAAAGATTACAAATGTATTTGAGATTTGATGCTATCTCGATCGCTGCGATAGAGCGATCGCGAATAGCAAAAACGTTAAATGCAACCAAACTTAAACAACGCTAGTGTCTTAGGGATTAAAGTTTGAATATATATTTTTGCACAAAGTAACGTAGTTAAGCTTGGTCCTCACTACGACATAAGCATAAGCATAAGTATAAGCATAACGAGTCTTATGTCGTAACGAGGACAGCCGCGACATAAGCATAAGCACAAGCACAAGATTATCAAAATCTTCTGTTCTTCTTGTGTTTATGCTTATGGTTATGTCGCTAGTGAGGACAACTCTGACATAAGCATAAGAATAAATTAAACCATAAGAATAAATTAAATTTCGTCCGCCATCTTTTTGTGTGTTGGAGAGAGAGCATGGTAGCTAAAATTAGCTTTGCACCTGTGTACAACGTTATGCATATGTCACGGCTGTCCTCATTACGACATAAAACTCGTTATGGTTGTGCTTATGCTTATTTTGTAATGAGGACCAGGCTTTACCTTTCATTGTTGCTTTCGTTATAGTGTTGTTATTGCACAAGGTGATAGTTGAATATTAATGTATTTCCAGGTGTACGTCCGTTCAGCGATTTATGGTGTTAAGAGCGCTGCGAGGAGATCGCCTAATGCAGGAAGCTATGTGCTTTATGACGTCAGTTCTTGGCAAAAGGTAAATGTCTGTTTAAAATTAATGAATAATAGCTCTTGATTTTACGGTGATGAATGATTTTGTATCATATTAGATTGGAAATGATTTTTTTTTTGCTAACAAAAAGATACACTTTACACATTGAGGAGATATTTCTTAAAATCGGTCAAATCAGAAATGTGGGGATATAAATGATATTGCTATTAAAAAGGCGGTATACCACTGGGTTGCTGGTAATAAGCGTTTCTGATACGTCATATGTTTGTGACGTCATTACTTCCAACAGTTTTTTTAGTCATTGCTGTGTTTACTTACCATCAACACTAAATAGTAGTACTGAACTTATGCAAAATGACATAGTTTATTTCATTTCTAAGACGTAAAGGCGTTTGACTACGACACTTTCGGGTTTTGATCGTTTAAAGTGCCTGGTATTTCATTTTTCTCTAAAAGTCACCAAACTTGCTCTCCAGAAAGCCTTCATGAACATCAAATTCAATTATTATAATGACGATGGTTGATAAGTACTATTAATGCTATCGGTTATATTTCTTGTACTGAACTGTATTTCTGTTCTCATTTGTTAAATTTCTTTTCACCTACCTCAGGTGTAGCGGAGAAATTCCACTGGATCTAGCTTTTGCGTATCGTCAGAGCGACAACCGTACCCCGCTGCTGGTGATGTACACAGACGAGGCCAGCATGGTGGAGAAACTGGTCGCTGATGCAGCTAATAAAAAGCAGGTTAGATGATTACCATCGGAACTCATCAGTTTCATCCTCAGGCAGGCCAGTACGGTTTGTGGTGAAGCTGGAAAGCTATGGATGATGATGATGAGGATTCCATTTTTCATCCAGTGTGATCCCCTTGAAAGGCGTTGTCCTGAATTACCTTATAGCCATTAGTTTTACTTATTATTACAGCCATAAGCCATATGTCTTCAGTCTTCTCCTTTTTCTCAAACCATCCACTTCATAAATCAATGCCCCTCTGAGAACTTCATCATCTTGTCTCCTCAACACGTGTCCAAACCATCGTACTCTATTTGCCTTTGCTAACTTATCCAACGTCTCATTCAGTCCCAGCATGCCCATCAATTCATCAGTGTTTTACCCTACGCATTGTTCTCACCATTGTTCTCTCAGTCCTACTCCCCCAGGCTTCAATTCTATACAATATTTCTGGTCTTCGCAACTCCGATAAATCTTCCCGTTTATCTTCATTGAATACCCTCTTCCATGCAAGATTTTCCATATTCTCTGAATTTCACTCAGCCAAGTCTTTTCCTCGCCCTCACCGCCATCACACATCCACCACCGGCATTCATTGTCACACAAGAACAAATGGATGTATTTAGCAAAGGTCACTTTAATGCGAAAATCGCACATCTAATTGAAATAGGTTCGTATTAGAGACAAAATTGGATAGTACGTCGTAAATGAACTTGTTATAGATTGTGTTCCATTCAATTTTGTGAGTGTTATCAGATGAAGGAAGGGGCTGTTTGGTCACGCACTTCTGATTCAATATCGATAAAGTTAGAAATATATTAATTAAGGTGTACTAATGACGCAATACAATCAGTAATAGCATATCTAATTGAAGACGCGGTGGAAACTATGCTCAATTATTGCTTATGCCAATGCCTAAATTTATTAGATGACCTTGTATTATGATAGTTTACCAAAATGTAAGTAGAAGTGTACCAAGGTAGATAACAGAAGTTCTTTCCTGATAAGCCATAATGTAGCGAATAGCTCAAATTAGTGTCTGTTAAATTACCGTGGCAAACAATACTACATGTAGAGCATTGTATTTCCCTTCCCCTCCCTCCTAGGTGGAGATCGATTCAGTTTCACTCTCCAGTGTGGGACCCGGTGAGGAGCGTGTTGCTCGCAAGTTGATACACAAAGCCATGGTGCAGGTAAGAGACCAACACAGATTCTCGTTTTTCTTCTTCTTCAATTTTCTTTCTTATCACCTTTCCTTTCGTTTTTATTTCTTGTCATTCCTTCCTTTTCAGTATACTTGTTTTTTTTCCATCTATTCTGATCTCCTTTTATATTTCTTTTTTTTTTCAGGCTAAGATGTAAAAGTGTAGTTTCGCTTTAGTATAAATGGAGACGTAATTGTAGACTTTTGATTCTTTTTAGGCACTCAAAATTAACCGTAAACTCACGTTGTTAACACATATATAAATGACTATTTATAGAAATGATTCGCGAACCGCATGTATCACTGCTAAAATGTAATAATGTCTGCAAATTTAATACCATAACAAACTTAATTACATTTACGTTTTAAGTTACATTTAGCTTTAGATTTTTTTACGGGTTGATATAATATGTGCAGTCTTTATTTCATTTTGGAATAACACATCCTCCTGCAATCCCACTAAACCTTTTTTTAAAGTAAATGTTGTTTATTTATTCAGGGCCGCTGGGTACTGTTACATAACGCTCACAATGCACCCCGTTTGTTGGCTTCGTTGGATTCTATTATACACGAATCCAAGACGATTGACAGCGAGTTTAGACTGTGGGTCTCCGTGCAGCCACACAAGGACATACCTTCCTCCATTATCCAGTCAGCAATAAAGATTGTGGCGGACTCACCTAAAGTAAATACTCCAGTTCCTAGTTGAAAAAATTTAGATAAAATATAAAAATAGAATATTATACAAATAGAATAAATTACTGAAGACTTACATAATTATGGAAGTGTTAGAGGATTCCACAATTCTTAAGAGTAAAAAAAATATGCTCCCTTTGTTACTCCACACTTTTGTTATCCTTGTGGAATCCACCCTGTGTACAAAGTATTTTTCCATATGATTAACTTCCTGCTTAAATGTTAATATTAACTATTTGAAACTGCCGATGCATGCATTATTTTCATACAATTGGAGTAAATATGCTCATGTCGCAGTCAAAAAAAATGGTTTCAGAACTCTTGGTCATACAGTAGCGTAATTTATTAAACTTAGAAATGTTTGTTCGATCCTTTGAGTAGTGTAAGAAGCACTATTACTCATACATAGACTTGGACCGAGCCGTTTGTTGTTTCACATATGCTTCACATTTGGTATTATTCAGTTGATCTGAGCCTTATGTCGTAAGCGAAACACACTCCAGTAATATTTCGCCGCACTTGCATTTCAGAAAAATTGGGCCCCAGGAATCCTCACGCTAACCAACTCAACAAGTCATGAGACTGCTACGTTGCCAGCGTTGTGGTCCCTGATGATGTAGTGGTTAGCACTCCTGACTAGAGATCAGGGAGACATGGGTTCGATTCCCTGACAATTGTTTATTCTTTGTAACATACTTCTCAACAACATACATTGATAAATGATTATAGAACCAATTTATGAAAATTCTGTCCAAAAGTAATTGGTAAATATTTTTGGAATCATATTCCTCTATCCATTCGTTCTAAATCACCAAAAAAGTCTTCAAAACTGAAGAAATGCAATGGAAATAAAAAGGTAAACGCAAACCATTCAACGGGAGTTTAAAAATGAGAAAATCTTGCAGCACATAATTGGTATATTAGGCTAATCATTAAAAGTAAATGCTGTAACTTCTTTGTGAAAGAAAGGTGTAAGAAAAAGTTCACACGATTCATTCTTCATAAAGTTCAAAGTTCATTTTTGCTGGATATAAATTTATTTGTAAAAACTTTTGACTGCCAGTCTGCGCGCCTTCAGTGGGTTTGAAACAATGGAAATACACAAAGACTGGTAGTAGGCCTCCATCGGTCTATGATAACCATAGGATATCGCCTCCCTTGCACTGGGTGTCGCCGTTGGTGACTGAGGAGTCCGATTCTAGAGTGGCAGTCACGACTGCAGACGTCACACCTGAAGGCAGTGTCAGTGCTTACAGCGGAGATGCGCTCCTTCTTCCGAGCTCGCATGGTAATCTCTGCACTGCGAAGGTTGTCTTCTCCAATCTTTGTATGCAGCTGGAGGCCACTTCGCCACAGGGAAGAACGGTCTACAGCCAGCTCCTCCCAGTGTCCCACCTAAGCTCAAAGGTTTGATCAGGTCCTTCCATGACAACATGAAGGGAACAGTCCAGTTCAACGGCAGCTGCTTAGAATGCTTCGACTTACGCAGCGGAGTAAAACAAGGATGCGTACTTGCTCCGACACTCGTTGGGATCTTCTTCGCTCTCCTCCTACGTCATGCCTTTGGCACTACAACAGAGGGTATCTACCTCCGCACCAGGTCTGACAGGTAACTTTTCAGCTGGACCCGGCTTAGAGCAAAGACCAAGGTACAGGGGACTAACATCAGGGATATGCTGTTCGCGGACGATGCAGCATTCGCAGCCCATTGACAGCAGCAGCTACAGACACTGATGACTCAGTTCTCCGAGGCCTGCAAGCTTTTCGATCTCACCATTAGATAGCCTGAAGAAACCAAGGTAATGGGCCAGGACACTGCTGTCCCTCCAGAGATCTCCACCGACGATTACAAACTGGAAGCTGTCCACCAGTTAACTAACCTGGGGTCAACCATCTCGGATGACCTTGGAGGTAGAGCTCAATAAACGTATTGGAAAGGCCGCAACGACGCTGACCCGCCTCACCACACGCGTCTGGAAAAACACCAAGCTCTCTACCAAAACAAAGATGGCAGTGTATAATGCCGGCGTCTTCAATACATTTTGGTAGATTCCTGCGTGCTGACGAGATGCAGCAAGAAAGGAACATTATTACCGATGTTAAGGGACTGGGACGAATACAGTCAGTTTATCCCAAAAAGTTGGTCTATAGACTATACTCCACGAGACAATTTACTGATTTCATTCATCAGGATTTCACAGGAAAGCAGTAAATTATCTTTGTCCTGGCTACTTAACGTTCAAGACAACATCAACACCAATATTCTACAACTGAAATTATACAACTTGAAAATTTTAGTAACCTGAGGTCAGCTGGATTAATGTCGGCTCTAGGAAAGTTTTATATATCAAGACTGTGTTGCCATGGTAATTGGTATATTTTTAGTTAAGAAAAATACGTGGCAGTAATAACGTTATTGAGATGAGAGTGAAATTTGGGCAGCACTGATTAAATTCATTGGCTCTAAGGCTGAATGAGCACACCTGTAGCATTGAGCACTTTTTGCTCATTAACTGTGATAGTAGAGTGATAAAACGTTGAGACGTCGCTACGATAGCCTGGATTCGATTTCCTCTTACGGCAATGTTTTATTTTTTATATTATATTTTAAAACCATTCGCTCATTCGGTCATGATCACGTGAAAGGAACAAGGTGTACATCTACATAGAACCGTTACCCTAAAAAGCGTCCTTGTTCCTATTTTCTCCATTCCGAACCCCACACGTCACGGGGCCGTTCCTGATCAAAATATGCAGAAACCACATACTTCGCATAGCTTCGACAAAATCTTCATTAATTATATTATCACTTCTTGCACCTAACCTTGTAAGAAAGTGTGGCTTGCAAAAAAAGAAAGAAAACCAGAATAATTTAAATGTTCAAAACCTTGCTGCAGCAAAAACCACTCTTGAAACACTGTAGACAAACGAGGCGAATGGGGGGAGGGGTGGGAGAGGAATAAGGCAAACGGTTAGTAGATTACATGTTCATACAAAAACAATCTCAAACAAGTTTTCGTTTTCATGAGCGTTTAATACCCAATCAAAAGATCATAACAGTTTAAACTATTGACTAAGTAATTTTCTAACATGCAGTTTCACTACCTGAGCCAGTGTCGAGAAAAAATTCTAACACAACGTTAATGGCTACCTCTCGGTCAATTACGCATAAACTACATTACTTCAACAAAAGGTACTTAAAAAAACAAACAAACTAGAAAACCAAACCGCTGTAACTCCACCACTTGGTTTAGTTACAAAGGTCATACTTAGTTAATTACAATATATTGATACATACTCTAACGACTGACTCAGTGCACTTTGTCATTAAACTACCTCTGTAAATCCATCTATCATTTACAGTGGCTGTTGTGATTAAACCCAAGAGTATAAATACTCAACAAAATGTTCCTTTATTATTCAAAAACTATCTTCATTTATCAGAAGATTTGATTCTCATAGGTTGATGACACCTTAGAGGTCATGGTGTTCTGCCGGCTACTTCAATTTTTTTTATTCTAAACCAAAGTAAAATTTTTACAACTAACTAAAAAACTAGAAAAAGTATCTGAAACTTAAAGAAAAGCATTATTATTATGCAATTTAGTCAATTAACCATGAATTGAAGTTTTAAATCATGGCGTTAAGTAGAGTAACAAAGCCGATGTTTTAAGCACCAACTCTTTGTCAGAGAAAACCGTTCGAATGAAGGCAGGGCAAATGCTTGTAGTACTGTATAAAGGACAATGATTGAACATTTCAACTTACAGCTAATAAACTCACATGCATGTTTTACATACTCACATTTTGATAGTTTTTCAATAAACTATTAAATAAACAACTCACGAAAGCGCTAAAAAGGGCAATTTTTACTCTGTAAATGCATCGATAGTCAAAATATTGTCAGATAACCTAAAGAAACTGAGGATAATAGTACTAAAATGTGATAAATGATATTGAAATGATCAAGAAAATTTTTTTTTTTTCAATTTCTGAAATTCTGATGTACTTTGACTAAATGCTGTCAGTGTCCAATAATTAAACCTTCAAAAGCGCAGCTTAACTTGTTAAGATTGCTATAAAGCAGTTTTTGAAACATTAAAGAAATCTCGTTTGTGATTGTCATGATCAGTTACAAAGAAACAACCTTTTTACTGTAAATAACACACGCAATTTGCTATAATGTCAGTAGCTCTGAGCTGCAGATTCTACTTGTGATTAAGGTGTTTTTAAAAAATAAAAAATGTGTTTGACCACCTTACAGTAATTAATTGTAGTTCAGCTATTGCCAATGATTTCAAGCAGGACAGCTATGAAATATTAACTGTAGAAAATGGGTAAAAATATTTGTTAGACATTTGGAAAACCAAAGACCTTTTTAAGGCCTTAAATTTATATTTAGAGAACTTTTTTATAAAACGTTTTAAGGAACCGGCATGCATTATGCTCCCTGGTAGTTTTTCAAAGCCATTCACTTATAGCTGAAAAGATGTTAAATTATCATTCAAGAAGTCTTTTTCAAACCACAGTAATCAAGGTTGCAAACTCTCTGAAACTGTACCACTAATGGGTAAAACTTTATCACACTCTGCCACCAAATTAGATGTATCTCAATAAAGACTGCAAATTTAACCTCAATAGGTCTCATACTACTTGTACAAAACTATATTTTCTATTTAGTTAGATCTAATGTTAGCATGGATAAAAGATACACTGTCTGAAAGATTTGCATAAAGTTTACAACTTCCTGTACCCAGCTGACTTTGTTGCACGACCTCGCCTGCGACCAATCAAGTAGCCAATGATGACAATTAGCACCAGCCCACCCAGCGTACAACCAACAGCGATAGCAACAGTATTATTACTGCCTTTTCCTGGTCCCTTGGTTGGTGGATTTTCACAGTCCTCAGCTTAAAAACAACAAAAGCATTCTTTAAACCCTGCTTAAAAGGGAAAGCTGTAAAACAATACTTTAATTGAGGGAGATTTGTTAATCAGGAAAGAGCTCAGATCTTGACAGGTGTTAACACCCATTTTAAGAGTACTCAAACTGAGACCAGTCAAATCTCCACCCATGCAAGGACCAAAGTTTAAGCTTTACTCACACTGGTTGGAGAACAAAGTAACTTTTAACAGTCTGACGATCGTGACTTCCATGCAACTATCTTCTTCCTTTTGTTTTTCTCAAGAGGGAACAAACTGTTTTACACTGATCTCTTGTCTGATGATTCCAATCATTAGGTAATAAACTAATAAAGCAGTAATTAAAATTGTTTTCCTTCCCCTGGGGAAAATTAAAAACATGCAATGTATGACAACATCATTACTGCAGACAAAGTGTGTAATCCTGACCACCCTACTCAAGTGACTGTGTAATCCTAACCACCCCATTTAGGTGGTGTTCATTCATAAATTTATGCCATGTTACAAAGGCAATAAAGATGCATGCATGGGAGCACAATGCTAAAAATATACTTTAAAAGATTAACTGATCTTTTCTTTTGTAATACCTCTTGTTCAAACACCAACTCATTAAGGATTTCTGCTTTTCTAACAGCATTTTACACAACTACAGTAAAACGGTAATTTACAATGACTTTGTCTTCAATTCTAAAAGGTTTGCAAACTTTAATTTCAATAGTTAGCTGATAAAGCGCTAAGCTGATGTTTGATAACGCTATGATATGAAAGTGGCCTGGCTCCTACACTGCATGCACTTCACATCATGGAATTAAAAATTTGAATTTGTTTGAATTTTTGATAAACT
Source organism: Zoanthus sociatus (assembly GCA_025331085.2). Taxonomy (NCBI): domain Eukaryota; kingdom Metazoa; phylum Cnidaria; class Anthozoa; order Zoantharia; family Zoanthidae; genus Zoanthus; species Zoanthus sociatus. Next base: position 9,560 of record JAOBAY020077016.1, read on the forward strand.
ACATGTACTGTGTCCGTAGTGAGGTCGTAATGGGGGACTGCTTTTCATTTCCAAACCACAAAATGAAGAGACTGATTTGATTGTACTGTATTTTACTGACTGTATGATTTTGTCACGTTAGTCAATGAGTTAGCCAGAAACTGCAAACAAATAAGACATTTTTAAATTAACTGAGTTTACTAAGATGCAAATATAAATGTGTTAGCATTGCACATAACAAATTCATAACAATTAATCAATAGGTAAAATGTGAAAGTATAGAAATAATGAAATGGTGATCCGACAATACCTAAAAGAAGAAATATATATTATATAAAAGGTATCATAAACTTACACTGTAACAGCTCATTAAATACAATGTCAAATCGATCATGAATGGTTATGAAAAGACAGGTGACTTGCAACAGAGCAGAATAACGAAAAGACAAAATACTAAGAAAATCGTGTGTGAATAAAATGTGGGAACTAAATATTAAATAGCTTAGAATAAATGAATCATACTGCAGTAGCATCGTTACATGGAATGTCCTACCTTTTTCAAATTTTCCTGATGATGGCACATCAAATGGCTGTATCTCCAATTTATAAAAATATACCTTTGCATTTACAGTGTTCTTTGAGTCCTTCAGGTCAGGGATGACAATCTGACGATTGCACCGAACTGCATGTCCATATTTGGCATTTAGGTAATCAACTGGACCAGAACTTTTTAAAGTAATGGTCTGAGCTGTCACAAGTAAACAACAGATGTTACTACCAGTCAATACATAATATTAATAATAGAGGTGTTTCTTGTACAGTAAACTCATTTTAATCAAAATTTATCAAGTTAAAAGAAAAATATTCATGTTAGTAAAAGTTACAGTTAATGGTTTAAGAATCAATCTATTGGAACTTATATGTATATATAATCAGAGAATTCATATAACTTATAATTAGATAATTATTATTAGGGCCGTAGAAATTGTGGTGATGATGCTACATGTAAAAAACACTAGCTGATCATGATTATAAAATTGATATCACTTCAAAATAGTCCTGTAAAATACTAACTTTCAAACAATGTCATTGGTGGCAAAATACAATACAGTTTACATACAAATTATGTGTTTAATAAAAATGATTGTAAAGCCACAAGAAACTACCCAGTAGCCTTATTCGTGCAATTTATTGCAAGTTATAAACTGAATCCAAAAAGCTAGGATGCTGACTGGATTAAACAAAGTTTAAATGCCTTAAAATTTATCAGAACCTTTTTTTGAAATGCTACAACATGTACACAGACGAAGATCAACTTCAGAATCTCACAGATAATTTCTGCACCTACTCTGATATAAGGTAAAATTAACAGATTATAACTGCAGGCTATACAGTGGTCTGGAAAATATGGTAATTAAATAATTATAAAATATGGCTGTATGAAAGTTGAAATGCAAACACAAGGTCTTGCAAAGAGTACAAGAGTAACTTTACCACACTGACAGTAATGCTCATGGTAAAAAAAAATTAAGCTTTGAAGAATGTTTGAAATTGAAGGTACACAAAGTGGAAAAGTGAAGGCCCAGAACAACAATCAAATGAAACAGAAATCAAACACATCCCATTCCAAAAAATGACAATG
>JAOBAY020077027.1:0-11178 GCA_025331085.2 Zoanthus sociatus
GGAGGGGGGAAGGGGGGGGGGGGAATTCGCCCCCTCTTCTTAACTTCCTTATTATTCATCCTAAAGTGATGAAATTTTTCACAAATGTTAATCACCATAAGATGTACTCGATTTTGGAGTTAGGTTGGGCTTATTGTTGATGGCATCATAATGACGTCATAAAATATGTTTTGATTGATGCTGTTGTCATGCTTGGTACAGAACGAAGATAATTAAAAAACAACAAGAAATATTACATTTTATTAACATTAGCAGTAACATGCTTTCTAATTTGAACTTTAGAATCAAAAAATTTCTTTGTTACGTATTTATGACGTCATAGGTTAAGTGTTTTTTTTTTTTGTTATTGTAGATATCTACCACAGTAAATAAAGCTGCTTTAAATGGATATGAATTAATACCTGAAAAGAATCGCAAAAAACAAGAAATTTTGAAAAAAACGAAAAATTACCCAAAATGCTCCGGGCTACATAGGGTTAGATAATTTATAGCTTTGATTGTTTTATTGGACTGCCAGAAATTGTTTAGGTATATTGTGGTGAAGGAGTACATTCTTGGAGTCTTATCTGGGTGCCGTTAATGTAGACATGTTTTAAATTTTTGTTTAACATTTGCTTTTTTCCTAGTACAGCAGCTATACACCCTATTACGATTATCTCTAATTAAACTTAATTAATTTCATTCTGTGCAAACCGACTTTCAATGTATTTATACCTACAGCAACGACAAACCAATCAGCACCAGTCACGTTTAGCTACGTCAGCTGAGACTGCATTATCTGAAAGAGTAGGTAATAAAAACAGACTTTATGGAGTTGATATCTCGAGTTGAAAGAAGGAAGGTTGTAATGTTTTTTTCAGTGTATTAAGAAGATATAAAAGTAAAACAGTTTAAACTGAAAAAACAGAAGGCCAGTTTTTCTTAAATATCACCACACTAGTGAGCCATTGTAGAGCTAAATTTATCTTTGCAAACCAAAGCATTTCAATAAATAAATGTCTGTAGAAGTAAAACTTCTCTATTTCTTTGTGCAGTTGTTCAGCTAGGTATGTTTTATTTGAAACTTAGGAAACATATAAGAAAAGCTGCCGCATTTTTGTTTAAAGAGTATTGCGTTACCCTCCAACAGGACTATATGGAAGAAAAGCCGCCAGTGACGACAATGTGCAATACCTTAATATGGGCCTGGAAAAACAATCGGCGTTTATGGTGGGCAGTGTTGGTACAGTTTTATCACATTTCCGCACAGACCATAGAGCTCCCCAAAGAGGTCTTATAAATCCATTCAAACCTTCAGTCATTCCCTGCAAGTGGACATGCAATCGTCACCGTTGGTCAGATGCATTCCCTGAGGGCCCTGGAGGAGAATCACTTTTTAGACATCACACAAAAATTACGGCAGCCGACGCAGAAGAAGGAATGACTTTAAAGGTGTAATATTAAGAGCTGTCATTTTAACCAAAGTCTGTAAAATATGAATGCTTTTTTAAATCAATAGCAAGACAGTAGGAAGGGTTTGGTTGCAACGCCCTTTCAAGAGATGAAAGTGTTGGTCAAACAGTGCAACACAAAAAGCACCTTCTTGTTAGCAATTAGACCTCAAAGATGAATGGACTACGAGTCAATAGTTCTTCAAACTCGTAATCCATGAGGCTGGGAGGTCTAATTGTTCTAGTATAAACCTATTATTCCGTTTAAAAGGATGTACAAATGAAATTATCAATGAAATCCTCTGATATTATAGCGAAACTGGGTTCATTACTATTTTAATCAACCATCTTTTCTCTACCAGTAAGCTATCACAAATAAACCTCTAGTAGAGTAGCCAATCAGAATGCAGGATACAAGTTAGACCGTTAGTAGGTTTATACTAACATGCTTTATCTCCTTCTCAATTGATTTAGTGGAATAGCGTTGAAGAAGCTGGATCCACTGTGGTTTCAGCGAGGCAAAACACTTTGTCTGATGTACAGAAAAGCACACTTGAGGAGTTTGAGGATCGCTCGAATGAAGAGAAGAAAGCTGATTCTTTTAGCACATTGTACGAGTTGTCACCACCAAAGTACGTGCACGATTTTTAAGCTCATGGATGTTACTGTTTGTAGAGTGAAATAATCAACATATATTATATTTTGTTTACGAAGTACGAAGAAAAAAAAACAAGTAAGAAACTGAAAGAATTTAAAAATCTTAAGGGGATTTCAATTCTGAAAATTACAAAGTAAGACCTTGTGTAAAGAAATATATTACAAAGCTTCAATTTGCAAAGCGACAAAGGTGAACTTCGAAATTGGTAAAGATAACTGCATGGAAAATTTAAAAGGTTATATTCTGAAGTAAACTAGGGAACGGATGTAAAACAACTTCTAAAACGAAACCTTTACTCTATTTTTAACTACGTTTTGACCGTTTTTTCTGTGTTTAGTTTGAAGGCCTCATTTGAAACAATCCCAACAGCAATTCGGCGGTATAATTTAGCTCGTCCTAGCCATCAGCACATTAACGTTCACGTCGAAAAGGACTGGGCTGCTGCTCTCAAGACCAGTGTGGACTGGAAGTCATTGGTCACTCCTGCAATTTTACCACTGACCACCAATTACTTTCCTGATAAGCGGACACTTAACAAGTCCTACCTTGAATACAACTACGAGCTGTGGATTGAATTTGATGAAAAATATGGACTTGCAGCAGAAAGATTGAAGTTGAGTCAACGGAAGGAAAGGTAAAATGATTTTACACCCGTTTATTCACATGATACATATTTTAACCGGGGGAATGTTCCTAGTCATTCTACAGTCACGAAACATGTTGGAATGATCATCTTCCCCCTTTACAGCTTTATACAACGGCTGCTGCAAGAAAGGTGAATCTTAATGTTTACCAGACATCAAGAATAAAAGGAACGATAAGACAAACGGTTTAAAGGGAAAATAACGTCAAAAATGTTTTTTTCTAAAGTGTAAAATCTTTACTGATTTAATGTTTAATTTTTTTGAAAAAAGCGATAAAACAAGTGTGTTTTCACCGTGAGAGCAAAAACGTGTCAGCGGTTTGATGTGACGCCATTGCTTCAATTGCGCATCTTGAAAATTTTCAGTTGATTTAGTCTCGAAGATAATCTAACACCTTAAAAAATTCTAAATTTTGTGTACGAGAATGGTTAATTGTTGTATATCCGATTGTACTAACTATTCAGCTAAAACAAAAGGAAAGAACATCTGCTAACGCACCATCGTATACGTAATGGAGCTCTTCCAAGCTGCTTGGATTGAAAAGATCTAAAGAGCAAATTGGGAAGATGTAGACATTGGAAATTGCCATGTATGCAGCAGCCACTTCACTGAAGATTGTTTCGAATCATCAGATTTCAGAACATTTCTAACTGGTAAAAAGGCCGACGGACTCTGAAGCGAAATGTAATACCTTCTGAGAATTTTTCTTGAGTTTTAAAGAGTTCATGAATCGCTCGAGTGTAAGTAAAATTTCTTTAGTTTTAAAGAGTTTTAAAAACTTGAGTTTTAAAGAGATTTTCCATACAGTTTACTGTAAATTTGCATGAAGATTTTAAAGTAGTATTTTGAAACACTTATACATTTTTCTAATTATGATAGAGCTCATTTTTTAGGACTACCTCAACTTTTGAGGAGCAACTAAAAGCAATTGCTGGTTTCCCACGTACAACAAAAAAAAATTTCCTTATTGAATATCGGTTACCCTGTAATAATAATCAAAATCAATCCTATTTCGACTAACGGCGACGCGGTTTTGTTTCACAGTAAACCGGAGTTTTATTAAAGTTTTTAAAACCAAATTATTTTATTATGATAAAAATAAAAACTTGAAGCTGTAAACCAAGTTTCTGCGAGAAGAATCAATCGTAAAGACCAAATATGAGAATAAAAATTAAGGGTTAGTGACCAAAACTTAGGGACGGTCAGGTAACTGGAAAAACATTTTTGTTTTCGCCTTTCGAACCATAACCACAATCCTGAAGCAACTCACATAGTTTGATTGTTATGTTAATCAGACTGCTAATAAGAATTTCAAAATCATTTGTTGAATAAAACTGTGTTTGCTTTATTTAATCAACCAACTGAAAAAATGAAATGTTCTTGGCTTAAGTAAATGCCCCAAGGAAAAATTAAAACTGTTTTCTTATAAAAACAAAAATACAACTTTAGAGCAAAATCGAATCAACTTTTATTGATCTAAAAAGTTTAATGAGCGACATTAAATGCCTTAAATTTATCAAACCTTTTTATCATTGATACCAGTCTAAATCAGAAGTCCGATCTAATTCTTGATGTTTTTGATAATTCATATCGTTCTCCAAGTCTTCCTCTTTAGAGAAGGCCATTTCGGCTCAAATTGATAAGGCTCGATTCCCACCTCAATATCCTCTCTAGACTCGTCAGAACTGTCCCCTGATCACTACTGGTCATTCTTTCATCGTCTGATGTGCTTAAAGACGACATTGCAATGGCATTGAATGCAGATTTAACGAAAAGTTCGTGTAAAACATGCGCTTAACAAAGCAAACCCTTTTGCCAAAAATATCGATTGACACAGTGACGTCATCTTAAACCGCTGACACTGCACCTTTTTTCTCCCATGTTGAAAACAAACTTTTTGCCGTTCAACGCCACTTCTTTTGCTTTTTTCCAAAAAACTATTATGGTAACACGAAACTGATTTCGGTAATATATTAAATCGGTAAAGTTTTTACACTTTTAGAAACAAAATCTTCGACTTTACTTTCCCTTTAAAGATTTACAGGGGTAAGATAGAAGATTTACCGGAAACATTTTCTGTAGACCTCCACTTAGTTTTAAGTTTTGTTTGCCGTGCATTTTTTAATAAAAATAGCTTGCAGATAGATAAAGCAAATACTTGGTGATCAGTAAGAAGTAAAACTTTCATATGAAGAGTCTCTCATGCTTCACCCTTATCACTAAATAGAAATGCTCCTGAGGTGATAACTATCGTTTTATTTTGTATTGTCGTGTTAATATTGTTAAAACCGTGTTTTAGTGGAGAGGAAGACATGCGGGTGGGACGTCGATTGTTGTCTCCGGATCAAATCTTTGAAGAACTGGTGTCTCAAAGGCTTGCTAAAGTTAGTGATTAGGAGTATATTTTTAATTATTTTTTATAGAATTGTAGAAGTCAATTATTCTAAATTAACTTATTTTAAAATATGTCCTTTGTTCCTGTTCTGAATGTAAATGTTTTAGCAATGTAACGCGGTATATGAGTTAATACAATAAAGTTCTTATTCTATCCATCTACCTACATAACTACCTACACTGGACCTACCTTAATTATAGTTTCTATCTATCTACCGACACCTAACTACCTTCCTGCCTACTTCTACCGATCTACCTACCTACTTCTACCTATCTGCCGTTTCCACGCCCCGTAGAGACTTTCCAGCAAAAATTTTCGGTTATAGTGGGATGATGCTTTGGAATAACCGTCCGGTCGGAAACGGTAAGGAATACTGACTTAAAAACCATTTTCCAACCGGGCCGCAGCTCACAACCTTTTCCTCCTCAGGTTAATGTTCTAAGCCAATCCTTTTCATTAGGCTATGCTTAAATTACCTTAAGAAATTAAGAATTTAATCTTTATACGTCACGTATTTGAAGTGCATGCATAACTTTGGAGAGAAGATTAGGAATAACTTGGTGGAAATACAAAGAGATTTAAAAAACGTTTATGTTTAATTTTTGTGAATTGTAATTGAGAGCAGCGTTTTGATATCTTTTTGGGAATTCGCCTCGACAAAATACTTTTTATAGCTTAGGACAACCTGGAAAAGGACAGCTGTAATCAGTGCAGCAAAAGATAAAATTTAAAAGCATTTCAAGACTTTAAATGCCTTTGGAACATGAAATTTAATTTGTATTATTTGTTTACAAATAGAAACAAAATAGAAAAAGTGTATATAAAATTATGAAATATAGTCTACTTTTTTTAACTGTTTCACAAATTGTTAACTTTCGAAAAAGCTCCAAACAGTGAAATTTTTATTTTTGTTTTGTATTTCTGCTTTTTTGTTTTATGAACGCTACTAGCTATTTACTTTTGTGCATAGAAATATTCGAGTATAGTGTATTTATTGTAGTATTCCTGAATGATTCCTTGATAGATTGATAGATTTAATCATCAATGTCAATGGTTGTTGATGAACAGTTTTCATGCAAAACCGTACTGAAGTTTGTGTTTGCAAGTAGTTTAGATTTAATGTCATAACTAATTGTAATTACCATCCATCAGGGATTCCAAATTTGCCGTTCCAAATCTAGCAAATCGTGTGATCCTGATTCACGACCTGAGATTCGTCCAACGTTCTCGGCTATGATGGCCCGGGATGACCAGTCAAATGAAGTTCTTATGTGTCTGGGTCGCATAACACACAAAATACACCTAAGCCGCCAACAATCGCAGATTCTGGTCACCAGGTGAGGTGGTGTTACCCACCACGTGTTTTAATGGATTTACGTAACTCGAACGTGTTCAACATTCTTAAGTAGAAATAAAATAAAAATTGTAACGGTGTTCTATCAAAATGTCACTCTGTTACGGCTGTGGCTGGCGAACAAGGAAGATCAATTTCTAAGGAAAATTTGGTTAGGAAACATTTTCTTTTTAGGCAATAATATTGCAAGGAATAAAGCAAGAAAAAAAGCCGGATTACTTTCGTTGAGAGCAGAGAGCGGATGGAAAGCGTGTTGACATCCTATAATGTAAAATAGTTTATCAACCAATCACAGGCCTTTTTAGGCCGCGTCAGCATAACATAGCTGGTAAACAGGCTAAGGTTCCTGAAAAAACATAACTAATGGTAAGATAAGTAATTGTAAAATTAGTGAGTGCTTTGTTTCATTACAAATACGCCCACGCGCTGGCGATATAATGAACGAGAAATTTGAACATTGCATGATGCGAAGCGAAGTAGAGTACATTAAGAGCAATTTCGAGTTCATTATATTGCCGGCAAGTGGGTGAATTTAATTTTGTAAACAAATTAATAACTGAAAGTAACTAGCCCTTTTAAAATGCAATCTGAGTTCACTGCATAATTGAATTGGCACATTGAGTGCAAATAGAATAAAATTTAATTAAATCACAAAAAACTGTACACGAAGAAAGGTTTAAAAATAGAGCTTTTAGAAATAACTCGAAGAAGATAATTTTAAGAAGTAAGTAGCGAGCATTCAGTGAAATTTATCAAAAGTTGAAATTAAATCGTAAGAGAAATGCAGCTAATACCTTGCTTTAGATCACGTGATCGAATTTGACCAATTGCAGGCGCGGATTTTTTACAGTGAATGAAAGTTGCTTATTAACAGATTTTAGAGCGTGCTTCCAATGCACTAAACCATATAATTAGTTTGCTCGACAATGTCATACTGCTCAGAAGTTCGACGTACAAGATCAATCTTTATTATATAGACACGAGTGTATTACTGGAAAATATACCACTCGTAAAATTCATAAAAATTACATCCGGGACCCGAGTGGTTCATTTTCCGTAATTTCACACGCGAGTTTATCGATGACGTAATTGCGGTAATTTCTTTCCGAAATTTGTACGCGTCTTGCAAACGCTGCCAAACATTCCCCTGAATGAAAATGGCGAGCAAAAGATTTGTTCAGTTTACTGAAGAGGAAATTGCGTCGTTGACCAAGAAAATGCCACTACAAAGAAGAAAACTGTGTCTCATCTAAAATTATTTAACGAGTTTCTTAACAGCGAGGAAAAAGAGAGAAACAGAGAAAATATTCCAGCCGACGAGCTCCAACAGTTGACAAAGAAGTTTGTACTTGGAGTAAGAAACAAAAATGGCGAGGAATATGAACCATATTCTTTAAGAGGGTTTTTGCAAAGTGTTGACCGCTACCTCCGTAAAAAAGGATGCACATTTTCCCTTTTGAACGACAAAGAATTCTGTGAGGTTCAAGATATCCTGAAAAAGAAGCAGAAACAACTTTAGGTAGTTTCCCTCCTAAATTTGTACGCTTCTTGCAAACGCTGCCAAACATTCCCCTGAATGAAAATGGCGAGCAAAAGATTCGTTAAGTTTGCTTATATTTTGTCATTGAAGAGCCCTGTTCAGCTCTGTGTTATTTCTCTAGATTATTGTAAGAGATGTCTTATATTGCTTAAGAACTGTAAATTTGAGCCGTCGCAATTAGTTTTTGGCGAATAAAACTCTATTACTTTATCGATGTCTTTTTGTCTATATAATAAAAAGAACATTACACAGCGGCTTGAAGATATGAATTCGCTGCGCTCGCTCGTAAAATATTGTTTTGCCACTCGAAAATAAAATTCATATCTTCGCGCCACCGTGTAATATCCTCTATATATTGTGCGCAATATACCAAGGAACACCTACAGTTTTTAATATGGCGTGCATTTCAACAATAATAATAGAAAATTATAGAAGCTCTCCTGTTTGACTGATGTACTGCATGACTGTAAAACATTTGAGTGCATTTATCACTTTTTCATTTGGCACGTTATTGCTGAGCGAATGCACGATCAGAAGCGAGCCTATTTATTTTCATCAAACTGGTCTAAAATTGTGTCAAATTGTTGCATCTGCTAGGTATCACCCACGTCATCCTTTGAACTTGGAAGCCTATCACTATGTATACAGATTAGGGACCAGTATGCAAAGATGTGCCTCTGTGGCTTGTGCTACGTTCTCATATGAGGAATTGTACAAGTATAACTGGAACTATCTCGACCACTATATATGTGGAGATGATCAGGATTTCAATGAGCTGCTTGAGGTAATATAAGTCTCTCTTATCTAAAGTTAATCGGGAACTCATAAGTCTCCTTCCATTTCTTTTCATCATCATCATCATCATCATCTCCTCTCTAGTACATAGGGCCATCACAAGGTTCTTCCACTCTTTCCTGTCAGCCACTTTGACCCGCGCCTCATCCCATGACCTCCACCCCATCTTGCCTCTCTCTTGCTCTAAAGTCAATTTCTTATACTGTTGGCTCCACAACGCTAGGACAGCTTTTTGTTTTCAACTCTCATTAGAAAATAACGAATACTTTACATTAGTTTCTAAATTTCAAATAACCCTAGATTATATTTTAATAGTTTACAATCCTTTTTAAAACATTGTTCAAGAAAGAATCTTTGCAAATCATCATTCCTTTGAAACAGATGCTTTTGTATCAATTTTTCAGGTTTGAGAACACAGTGGAGTTATCTCTTTTTTCTTTCAATTTGAAATTATAATTATTCGAAATTAAAGGTATTTGTTTCACTTGTGCACTTAGTTTACCTTTGTATTAGGTTATAGTCAGTAACTGCAACATTGACAGGTGTTTTTTGTTTTTTCAGACGTTAAAATATTTCAAATCTCGATTTTTAATCCTGCCAAGTCTCTCTACTGGCAAAGGAAGCGATGTTGGTCAGGTTGAGCCTAGACATACTCGCAATAAAAAGCAGAGAGAGGAATGGGCAAGAGTTGAAGGTCTAATGCGATTCTTAGAAGGCCTCAACCGTATAAAGGCTTCCAGCGTTAAAAGGCAACCACTTTCTCCCAAGGTACCATATTTTATACTTTTCTTGAACATATATTAAATTTAGTGATACAGAAACCTCACAGTTTTTTTTGTTAATGAGTCTTAATATCACTTGGTAACACTTTTGGGAATAGAAACATGTTTCTGTGTTATAATTGTCTTTGGAGCACTTCAGAAAACGTGCATTCATGTTTCTGGAAAGGAAGTTAAACTAAATGTGGTGTTAGGTATTTTTATTTTGTTTAATAAATAGCCGATAACGAAAAGATACTTATTTCCTAAGAACGATAATTGGTAAAACATAAAGTTTCTTAATATGTACTGTCAAAAAGACGTTTTGGGAAAAATACGTCAAAAGATTTGTTATAACATTAGGTCAGAGTTCAAATACCTTTAGTGAAAGATAAATTGCGCGCGATATGAACTGCAAGAGCAAAATAGATAGGTTTGCAGATGCTAAGATGCCAATTAATACTTACTTTGTATTCAACCAAATTGATATATATTTCGTTATTTGTCTGCAGGAAAAGCGATCTACACGCACTATTGATAGGAAGGTATCTTGCGTAGAAGCAGGTTCAAAGAGTGGTAGTCTGGGAGCTAGCAAAACACTGACCCAGGAAACTCCCCGTAGTAGTGAATCCAACAGTCTTCCAAAGGAGGTTACAACGTAGGTTGAGCACTTTTAAGTTATCATAATAGAATGCTCAGCTAGCGAGACTGAATATATAGTAATATGGTTGAAACGGGTAAAATTGTCCTTAGAAAGCAAACAAAATTACTATAAAGGTAAGGTACAAGATCATTGAATAAGCTTTCATCATTTGCAAATAGTGAAATGGGTTTTAAAAAGGATTAAAACGATTATCAGATATAACCAATATATTATGATTTTTAGCATCAGTAAGAGTCTACAAGATTTGATTTAGCTGAAAGCTAAATTGGTCAAAATGGTTGGATGATCAGGAAAAGAATTCCAAAGTTTTGTTCTTGTATTACATTTTACCATGAGGTGAAATTATAGTTTGGAGTCAAGCGTGTTTGATTTTGGGTTTTGTCAAAAAATGCACTAACGTGCACAAACATTTGGCTATAAAATAATCAAACATTTAAGTTTAGTGGGAATTATGTTTTTCGTGAATCCGTAGAGGAATGCTTTATTACCATTGCTAATGTTAGCATCCACGTGCTAATATAAAGTCGCAAAATACTTAAAACTGTTAAATTACTTATACGAAACTATCTCAGTGATTGAATTTTGCTTTCTAAATTATGGAATTTAAGATGGCCCTCTTTTTAACAAGTTTCAACTAAAGTAGGTTGTAAAATTTTGTACACGTATCGAGCGTACACTAGGCCAAATTCTCACTAATACGAAAGAGTACTAGTAACAAGACCCCAGTTGAACGTCGTGCTTTTGGCCTCTCATACCATAACAGCATTGATATTCATGCAACCGCTTTTTGATCATATCGGGGCTTGATCATGGATTTTTGAAAAGGGGGGTTGAAGAAAATCTAAATTTAGGGTGGAAATTTTAGGCGAGCCCAGAAGGGGCAAAGCTTTACGAAAGGGGTTCCATGGACACGCCCCTCCCCTCCCCCCCCCATCCTTCC
>JAOBAY020077038.1:0-11177 GCA_025331085.2 Zoanthus sociatus
AGGTTTCATCAACAGGTTCAAAAGTTAAGACAAGTTTAATTTATATGAAATCGTTTTTAGCAGGACAAGGGTTAAAATAAAAGAACACACTTAGTGATCGATTTGAATGCAGACAAAAGAATATTGAAATTGCCACCATTTTTTGTTGTCTATTTAGTGTTTACTTTCGCAAATTTCAAGACAACGTTTATTTGTTTGCAGGAGTTTAACATGGCTTTGGACAATTTAACCGAACATTATGACATTCCCAAAGTCAGCTGGACAAAATAAGCTCAAATAAAGGATTGCAAACTTGAGAGGTATTGACCAAACAGGCATTCAAAATTTTTTATTAGCATCAAACTCAGGCAGACTGTATTAGCGAAGCTATGTGCCAATATTAAACACCTTATGTTTTTAGATTCCTCAATGTTAAACTCATCTCATTCCTAACAGTTTGTAATTTATTTATGTACCGCAAGTAAAGCTTGTAAATTATGCTGTAAATAAGAAATGGACTAATAAGGATAAAGAATGTTATGTAATTATAATAACTACTTTTAATTAGCTTGTTAGTCTGAGAGCTTGGCAGAATTCTTCCAACATACATGTTGAATCATGTATATACACCTGCACATGCTCTGTTTATAGGTTTACTAGGGTATTATATTAGGGGGCCATTTTTCCTTTTCACATATTTGTGAAGTACATTGGTTCCATTAGAGGGCAGTTACCGGCGATTTACTGCCGCCTGCTGAGCCTCCAACCGCTGGCTACATGGTTTATTTGCAGATGAAGATTTTAGTACAAAGAATAAATAGAAGTGTTTTCAATTTTTGATACAACATTTGGTATTGTAAGCCCTTATTTTGTCAGTAATCTAAATTTATAAGCTTTGCAAACAAACTTGTGTGCTGCCTGCAAATTTCACTTCACTTCACTCGACTCACATACAACAAAAAATATCTGTTGCTAACAGTTATGAGAGGCTAAATTTGAAAATTTCTCTGGGGAGAATAGCTCCCGACCCCCTTAATGTCTCAACGCCTTCAGCCTCTCACAACTTAATAACCGCCTTCTATTTGTCTCATGGCCACCTTCTCCATACCTTATTGAAAGCACTGGAAGTAATATTAGTGAAACTTTAGCTGTTTTGTGACTCATGCATCTCGCAATAACAATGACAAAAGCTGACTTTTCCATATAGCGTGGCCATTATCATATTTTTTGGTTTTATTTGGTATTATTGTATAACTTTAGGAAAGTGATACTAAGAATAAAAGATTTATGACATGAAATAATAATAATTTACAGTTGTTCTTTTTCTGTTCTTTAGTCGTTCTTTGGTTAATGGTTCCTATAAAAAAAATCCATAGAGATAGATAAAGTAAAAGAGAAAATAATGAGTCTTGCAATTGCTATGGCAAAATTTCCACGTATTTTACTCTAGTTGCAAACAATGTTGCACTATCGACTATTGGCCGACTCCATGATTTGGTGCCGTAAAAATGTAACAAAGTAAAGTTGTCGGCCATTCCTCAACCTCCGGTGTGTTCTTAGCATGTTCTTAAATTTTGGCCGATTTTCATCCTGACGTTCTTATAAAATGGTTCTTATAAAAAAGAGGGTATTCCAGATCAGATGACTTTCGTACATTTGACAGATCTAATTTAAAATGAACCCCTTACAAAAATGTTTTTTAAAACAAAGTCTTTGCCCTCGTTTTGCTATGGAATAACGTGGGTGCATTAGACACTGAAAGTAGTTCCGCCTTTAGGTATGTCTAGATATCTGTATTTTAGAAATAAGGGTTATATAGTGCATGCAAACGCAAAGATGTCCTTAGGTTCGATAAGTATTACAAATTGAGGCTCTTCGACCGTATTTGATGACCCTAGTGTGGCTTGTTTAAGACGCTTTAAAATGTATTGGTATATCTCACTTATTCATTTTTGTCCTATTTCATATTTTCGTAAATTTACTGTTAATTCGTTGTGGCCATACTATTGCCCGTTGTTGAAAATGTAGATTTAGGCTCCTAACTTTTTAATCTCCTGTTAACAACCCATGGCAGTTGTTTTACTACCCAACAAAATTATTTTCAACATGGCCATTGTCTCATTTACCCAATCAAATCGTTTTCATTATGCTCAGTGTTTTATTACCCAATCAGACCAACCACTCATTGACTTTATTGGTGGCAATGAATAACACCCAGGCCCCTATCAGCGTTTTGAAACAGGAGGACAGCTCATTGGATCTGTTTTTTGATCTGGATCTCACTTTTGGCGCTGGGTCTGCAAGAACAATGATCAAGGTTAACTAGTTATTAGATAGTGCCAATTTGAAAATTGATGAGCCGCAACCAGCTAGGCATAATATTATAAAATGGTAAAAACATTCTCTGGTTAAAACTTTTTTGAAATCAACAAGCTTTTGATTGTCAGACTACAACCTTTGACAAGTAAAAAAATCAACAAAGACTACACAAAAATTTATATAAAATTTAAAAGAGTGAAATAAGAATTTAGAATATTGAATAAAAATTCAATAAGAAAACAATACAAAGGCTAGAGATTTACATAAAAAGTCAGTAAAACCATTTGTATAAAAGAATATAATATATTGTTTTGGAAGCAGTTTAAAGGTTGAAGTCTGACAATCGAAAGTCTGTCTGTTTTAGTCTCACACTGTATTTAATTATTTTGGATACGAAAGAAATAATACAATTTTAAAGACTTGTATGCCCTTAAAAGCATTAATTTGTCTCTGAAAAATGCTACGCCTACCAATAACAGCATAGCCAGTCAGAATGCAAAATTTTTAGTACAGATAGTATAGTGGTGCTAAATCGATAAACATGTTGAGTCCAGTTTATCTACTGCCAAGACTTCCTTTACAAAGCATCTGTTCAAAATTGCAAGTCTAGTCTTGCAAAAACTTGCTATTAATAGCTATGTGGCAAATGCACTTGCAACAACTGAAGACTGCATTAATTTGATAACAATTCCCTAAGAACTTGAAGTTAACAACCAATCAACGAATTTATTCTGGTAAAAAATGAATTATATTTCGGAATCATATAACTGAAAACAAATTATTTACACGATAACAGTAACGCTAATATACATACATACATAATTATATCTAAACAAATTTAACTTTTGTGTAGTGTTGAGCATTTTACCAGCTTCATTTCCCTCTTGCATTTTGCAAAACATCTCTATATGTGGTAACCTACACATTTTGTCACATAATGGTTGCCTGACGTAAATAAACAGGGAATGTCTTTTCTAACAGTGTTTCCCTTAGTTCCCAAAACTTGCATTCAAAAAGTAAGTGGATCTCATTCTCAATGTTGTTGGTTTTGCAAAATCTGAAAGCGGTTTTCTGGAGGAAGTAAATTGGTCTTAAATATCTTCTAGTCTCAACTGCAAAAGAATGATTTCATGTTAAACTTTTTTGCATCAAAATTAGTTTTGAACTATATTTAGTAGAAGTATAAGATCTTTCAGTAGTTTCGTATTGTAGCAGTTGACAAAGGCGCCATGTTGGTGTACAGTGTAGTAAGATCTCTGTCATAAGGCCTTGAAAGTTCGATCCTTGACATCTGCCAAGACTGTGTTAAGGTGGTGTTACACGTTCCAACTTTTAACATGATTTTTCGCACAGCAATTTTGCATTAAAAGTTGGCGTGACATGTTACACGAGCCAATTTTCTCAAAATTCGTCATATTGTGTTAAAAGTTTTTGAAACCATTTAAAAAACTCACAATACATTGCAGAGCAAAACATTACGGAAAAAGTCAGCTTCGGTACTATGTTACACGACATTCAACTTTTAACACAACATCGTTGCATGAAAAGTCGCATTAAAAGTTGAATCGTGTAACACCACCTTACGCTAGCTCAGCTTTCTGTCCTTTAGAGGTTGGTAAATGAGTACCAGCTTCTGCTTGGAATTATCTGCAATACATTACTATCTCGTCCACTAAACACCACAGAAAGAGGGCTCAGTTAAAAAAAGCTGATCAATGAGCATTAATCCAGGGTTAAAATTCAACCCATGGTCTAGTTTCTAACCTTGCTGAGACAGATTTGGACTGTAAATTTGGGATTAACAAGTTTTGTCCTAGAAAAATGTGAATATACTATTTTATTAGAACCGTTTCCTTAGAGAAGCAATTGGTCCTGTACTGAAGATTTTGCTTAACCCCAGGTTAAATTTAACCAACATTCAAACAACCAAGCCCTGGAGTTTGAGTGCTGGCTACATGGGCCTCTTGACTTGCAAAGGATTTAACTTTAGTTTAACTACACATACAGTAGAGCAATCAAAGTATTCATTTTAATTTAAAAACCTGATGTAATTTGGTCTTCAAATTCTCATCAACTTCCTTTGTTGCCTGAGCAGCCTGGCCTTGTCCCTGCTGTACCTAATAATTTGAAACAGACACATTAAGACTTTTTGTTTGACTTAAGACTTGCTTTAAAGTTATAAGGAAATCGAGCAAAAACTTGGAAAAACATGGTGTGCTCCAAAAAATGATCTTGAAAGATGCAGTAATGTAAAATTTTGTTCCTTAGCATTTATAAATTTGTTCCATGTTGTTTAACTTCTATTCATTTTTTTCATTTTACTATAAATGTTAAAAGTAGTAAACTAAATTTCAGTGCAACATGCACCATCATCAGGTTCCAAATGCAAAAGTTTTCAACTAAACTGTTCGGCTCTCCAGAACAAGTGTAGTAGGTTGTGACGTTTTAATACTTAAGACGTTTTACTTATTAGATATTTTTCATCCTAAAAATCGAATAGGCAAGAGGTACTGCAGTACCAGGACTGATGATGTTATGTGATGAGAAGATACAGTAAGTACTCTTCCAAAATGAAAGAGGAAGCAGGTTGGAAAATGACTGCAATGTTTATGATTGTGTCTCAAACTAAAGATCACTGGCATTAACTCTTTGATGATGGCATTAACTTCTTGACTTTCTCAGTTTTTGAGCTACTGTACAGCTTCTTTTGGCCATGGGGCCACTAAATAAATGAAAGAAAATGTCCAATTATTCTTAGCTATACAGTAGTTGCAATAAAAATAGTTATTTTTTTTGTTTCATTTTTAGCTTCAAAACTGGAGTTTGACTTGCACCAAAACAAATACAGCATTACTGAATATTCAAACAAAGCAGCCTATGCAATAAGTGCTAAAACAGGTAAACATTACATAAACTCGTGCACGTCACAAACTATAATTAATAAACAGTGATAAAATATTCAAATACAAGTTGGGCATTTCAAGTTTCAGAAGTTCCAAGATCAATTATTCATCTCAGAAAAAAATAAACAATTTTAAGTGAACATCAAAACTTTTGTCTTGAGCTACAAATTTTGTACCATTACAGGAAGATCGTTATATTTGTCTGCAACAAAAAGTGATATCATCATAGCGTCAATACAAGACTGAATCACAAGAAAAGCAAAACTTACCTCTGATGGCTTGCTGCTTCCAAAAATCAAGTTTTCAAGATATACAATTACTGCACTTGCTTTGTCTGGCTGTTTAAAAAATAACATTAAAAATTGAAACAACGAATGTTAGCTGATAATCTCTAGCTCCAAATGTACATTATGTACAGTGTATGGGTTGATAAATAACTGAAGAACCATTTTCTCATAATTTACTGTAAGAATGTACAGTAAATTGTGAGCCTAAACATTTACACGTTGAATAGGTTTTAACATCTCATAGATCTGTGAATGCAGGGTTGTCAAAATAAGCTGGCAACCGTGGCATTTTATAAGCTGCTCTGAAAAATGCACTGGCTACTCTAAGTGCTTGTAGCTCAATTTTCTGCATGAGAGCATGTGTCTGAGTATTAAAACTGGAGACATTAAAACGAACTTGAAAGGAATTTATAAATATCTTACTTTAAAATGGATGAAATTTAAGTGCGTCACAATTGAGAACATTGGGAAGTTTTCATGTGAGATCCAGGACTGAAGATTATTGAGTCATGAAGTGAGTTTATACACGTATGGAGAAGAGAAAGTCACAGTGACCGGTGTCGATGGAGGAAAGCAAACAAGGACTTTCTAGATTTAAAATTTGTTAGTAGGAGTTCTAAAGAACAAGATAAAAATGATCGAGGCAGTGATTGAGGTAAAACCTGTTTCCTGTTTTGTGGGGCATCCCCCTACTCTGTAGCAACTCAAAATCTTTTTGAAAACCCTGTGAATGCAAGTGAATCGTGATTTTGGATAATTCAAAGTTCTAATGTTTCAAACTGACATACCTGGAAAAATATTTTGTTAATAATTGATCTGAATGTTTGGATTATGTTTTAATGGAAATGGTTCTAATATTTCCAGCTGACATTACCATACTTGACTTTATAATTTGGATGTTTGCATTAATTTGGTTCAAACTTCTGAAACCATCAGAAAATAGAAAACACCTGGGTTATAACACTATTAATAATAATAGGGTTAATTTACAAGTAAAACAAACACTATATACAGTAAATATTATTCTCTAGATTAAGTATCCATAAATTATAATTATTTAGATGTAATGAATTTTACCTTCCATAGGGTGAGATAAACTTCTATCAGCAAGAGACCAATTTTGCAAGCCAAATGCTCATCTGAAAACAAAAATCCTTATGAAGGTAACTAATATTCAAATTAACTCTCAGTAAAGGTTTTTTTTAAACTCACTTTATTCGTTTTACTTGTATTTTCCATATTTTCACTAATAAAAGTAGGTATGAAAATGTTATATTCCAAGTGTTCCAGATAAAGCACAGACTAAGATTTTTCTACTAGTTACTTGTTGCTTGTGTCTGCAAAAAATATGGCACCTTCTCAGGTTTTTGTGTACAGTTTCAGACAACGACTTGGTGAAAATTGAAAAAAAAAAATAAAAACATTAATTTTGTTTGTAGTTTTATTAGTCTTTAAAATCTTCCATCAGATCTGGAAACTCCAGCCATTTTTCTTTACCTGCACTCATTCCTTTCAGATGAAACAAAAACCTACACAACATTTGTGTGACCTTCTTTTTTGCCTAAGCTACAACTCAGCTTTCCATCCTTTCGGGATAGGTAAATAAGTACCTGCAATGGATTATATAGTGCCCTGTCCAGGTGAAGTAAAAAACTCTCATCAGATTAACACTACAGAAACCCTAGAGAAGAGCTCTCAATGGACCATTTCGCTCGTAAAGGATTTATCTGTAGCTTAGTTACAAACTACCTGAGTGCTTAACCAATCAAGCAATTATTTCAAGATTTTTGAATTGTGTGTATCACTTCTAATTTGATATATTGTGTTACTGGTTGGTTTTTAAAATAATCTTCATCAGAAAATCTGGCAGAGTAATAGGCAATCACAACTGTATTTTGAATTTCTTTTGGATGATAAATTAAAATGATTTAATACTAGCAAAACCAATTGACTGTGTCTTTAATCTTCCAGGTTTTTGTTTTCATAGTAACTAAATGCAACAACTCAAACAAAACATGCAGGAGAGAAGAGTAAATATAATCTTACAAGCATTGTACTTAAACTCCCTAACAGTGTTACTGAAAAATTTTTGTTTATCTAATTAGTTTAGTAACTAATTTTGTTTCTAAATTCCAGTCATTAATATTTGCATACTGACACATTAAATGCATGAGTGGCCCAATTTACAATATATTATAACACATACTTTTGAGTCGAGCTTGCCAACTATGACATGCCATGAGTGACATAAAACAAGAAATGTCTTTCTAATCTTATAAATGTCTTGTGTTTTTAAAACAAAAAATAATTAATATTCAAATACAATCCTCAAAACGAATGCAAAGTGCTACTTCCAACCATCATAATGTAATTTATTGTGGTGCAATTACTAATTTTATTGTTTTTCATGTATAGATCTCAAACTTGGCCTTAAAAACAGAATGTAAGATTCTGGTCAATTGCCTGATAAAGACTATAGTTTTACATAATGATTCAGGTATTAAATAGTAATTCACTGTCTAGTTAAATAAGCCTTACCTATCGGTTCTATAACTTTATTCAGTCTTTGCAAGTTCTTTTCAGCTTTTTTGTACTGTCTTAACTAAAAGGATAAACAAAATTAATGTCAATAAAATTTTTTGTTCAGACAGTATTTACCTGTGGGTGGGTGTGTTTTCGCAGTTGGTAAGATCTCTGCTTTCCAATCACAAGGTCCCAAGTTCGATACCGGCAGTTTGCCGAGATTTGAATATTTACAAGTGTGACCTCCTTCTCTGCCTAAGCCAACTCAGCTTTCCATCCTTCCGAGGTAGGTGAGTAACAGCATTTGCTGAGAGCTAACCTGCGATGGATTAATGTACCGTCCAGGGGGAGTCAAAGACTCTCATCCGCTTAACACTACAGAAACCGGAGATAAGTGCTGGCTCCATGGGCCACTAGGCTCCTAAAGGATTTAGCTTAGCTTAGCTTAGTATTTACCTGCGGATATACATATGCCACACCCACAGATAGGCTGCACCCATCCACAGATAGGCAACACCCCAAACTTTGCATTTGTTTAGGACGTGGAAAAAATTTATTATTGATTGTAATCAGCAACTGATCACTAGTAGTCAATGTCAAACCATTGTCAAGGGAATGGAAATGACAAGGTGGCATTGGAATGAGAACAAATCAAGCTAGAAATACAAGTGAACACTATAATATTCATTGAATCTTCTTTTCGTTAGCAAGTTGGAAAAGAGAAAAGATCCACTGCTAACAAATATGTAAAAACATCTAAACAAAAATTATGATCCATAAAAACTGTACATTGAACTGTTCTTGTTATATTTTAATAGTTACTTCCAAAATTGAGATCCACTGAAATAAGTTTCATCACTGTTGCCTTCACCAAAAATAACACAGTATTTGCATTTGCTTACATCTAAGACCAACATTTTGTCTTCACCAGCATAGAACAGTACACCTTTGTCATCTGCAATTGATTCACCCACAGCAAAAAGAGCAATTAACTCATCGATTTCTTCCCAGAGAACGTTATCTTCTGCTCCATCAAGTGCATTTGTGATGCAGCATTTGAGAAATGAATGTTTGACGGTATCTGGAGAAATGAATTCAAGCTGTCTAAATTACTGTACTGACAAATTTGGCAGATGTCTGGTTTTAAATGTGGCCTGCTGGTGTGAATGAATGGTTTCAAGCATCCAGGCACTTGTTCCAGTATTGTCTTATGTTGTCCTTGAAGGCCTTGTTGACACTGACATGTAAAAGTTGTAAACAACTTGTCATTCCACATGGCATTATGGCCACATCTGTGAGTGAATTTTTCAAAACACACTTAACATTGTCACTTAAGGGAGCTCTGAAAGAGTCCAAGACAAGAAAATTTCTTCTATGTAGGAGTCTGCCAACTTTTGACCAAACCCAGCCACTCTTTTACAAGGGTTCATCCATCCACCCTTTGGCTTAAGAGCAAACATGGATACTGTACATGTGGCAGCACTAAATCTTTAGAAAGAGTTTTTTGCTTAAGCACAGCATAAGGAGGACGTTTTGTTCCACCTGCAAGGCAGGATTTCATTTATTTATTTATTTATTTATTTAATATGTATTTATTTTATTTATTTATCACTGTAAAGCAATCTTTTTTGTGGACAGTTCTCATGATCAACATTCCAATCATACCAGTTTTTCTCTTTTTGTCAATCCATTACTTTCGTTCTTTCTGTAATTCTGGAAATTTTGCTTCACATTGGGCAGCTCTATGGTCACAATAATAAAGACTTTCAGTTTTTCTGGTTGTAATCACCACTTTCTTATATAAAACCAACTTCTTAAATAAAACCACCTTCTTAAAATACTAGTTTAGCGTAAAGTCTTGAGATTTGTGTATATTAAAAATGCCTGTACCCACTTGGTACTGTAATCAAAACTGTTGATGTTTAAGGTGCACTGTTCCACAACACTAACTATTCTTCCACAGAAAAAGGAGTGGATATTCAAATTAATTAGTAATCATGCACTCAGGTATACTAGGCCTTCCTACTTTTTACTAGAGACTTAATTTACCAGCTTGTTTCAGCACCAAACATTAGTTTTCATAATTATACACTTTAGTCCATCCACTTTCATCCATGCAGTTTACAGTATTTTTGTCTTTCTTTGCGACTGGCATGGTCTGAACACATCATCATGCAATCAACATCAACCAACTGTTTGTAGAAAAGTACTTCCAGACAGAACAGAACATTAATTTGTAATGAACTGAAGTGATTTGAAATGCAAGCACAAACACTTTAAAAATGTTATTGTTAGTTGACAATATTCTACTATCCACTAGGACTAATTCAAAAACAAATTTACTCATCCTGGATCATAACTTTTACTAGTGTAAGGACTAGCAAACTATGGTTTATTTCAAACCCTGGGTGTTAACAGTGTTACCTTTGCATCTGAATCAGAAACTATTTAAAATGAACAAATTACATACATGAAACTGAAGAACAGCCTCATTATACAGCAGGGTTGCAGTATCCACATCATCAACTTCGTCATGAGATTCTTCAGCATCACGATCAACCTAAAAAACCAAAAAAAATTTCAAATTTAGTTAGTACATTAACAAATTTATGAATCACTTTTTGCACCATGTCACCAGAATAAGAGTATGGTAATTCAATATTATTGGGTCTTCTCCATACTCCTTACTGCAAATGTTCTGTTTAAGTCTGAAGAACAGTACACAGTACAGTAGTTTAAGATCATGCTTCTTAACCTTTTCTCTCAATAAATATACATGTATTACCTCCTTTTTTCAGAAATTGTCATGGCAATATTTAACAATTATTCACCGAAGTGGAAGTGAATAGTGGTGGATATTTACCGAGCTGTGAAGCGGCGAGGTAAATATCCAGCACTTTCACTGACTAAGTGGTGGACTTCTCAAGGGCTGCCCGAATAGCAGTAAGAGAGTTTTTCTCGCTTTCTTGCCAACAAGTAAAACTCTTGCAGACACATGTTAAGTTGCTGCGGTGTCATTTCCTCGATGTTTATGATAGATTTCTCTGGTTGTTGAAACCAATTTGTAAACCATTAGATGTTTTATTGCTTACATTGTAATTTTTGCGCTCGAAAGTTTTCGTAAACAAGGCAGTGTATTTTGATTTTTCGCCTTAGAATATGAGTT
>JAOBAY020077049.1:0-11176 GCA_025331085.2 Zoanthus sociatus
GAGAAAGCCGATTGATTGTTTTGATACAAAAAATCGTTCAAAATCGCAAAAGCTCCCAGTAGTCAAAGGGTTAATATTCATACAATTTTCGACTGATTATGATTTTCTGATCCAACTTTTGAAAGTGTAACTTTGATCATACATCATCCAGGCTGCACTGCAGTCCAATTGAGCTATGTATATACTTACCCTTTGCTAAACTTTTTGAATGGTGGCCTAATAACACTTCTTTTACTGATAACACATTGTCTTCCTATTCTGACATTCGCTAGATCCCCTCTGATGATACAGTCAGACTGTATTATTGTCTGCAAAACAAACCATCCAAACGGTAATTTAAAATTTAAGATGAATGTTAAAGTCCCCAACATTAACACCTCTAAGACGGTCTAAAACAACACTTAGACCTATCAAGACTCACACACCACGCTCACACAAATCTAGCATTTTAGAATCAATCTTGTTTTAATTATGCTTCCAGCCCCAAAGAATCAGATCATGTATAGTGCTAACTTCTCAGCATCCTGTATAAGCTTGTACATACAAAAGCATATTTTAAAAAAACTGGACAAGGGAAATGCACCCCCATTCCTCCCCCCCCCCTCCTCCTAAGATCACCAGCTGAGGCTACAGATGGTCTGTGACTGTTTGTGTTCAGTCTCACTGAGGGCCATTCCATTTAATATTAGTAGTTTTTCACTTTGAACCTTAAGAAACTCTTTTCTCAGAGATCTTCAGAAATGTGAACAAAGTGCTTTATTGGGGTAGTTCTTAAGAAATTCAATGATTTTCAAAAACCCCATGGAAAAATACATTAGCTTGTGAAAATGTTCTTCCCTTAGGACTTGCCTGTGAATGAAGTAAATTTTTCAAGACACTCCTAGGAAAAAAACAGTTATTTCAAATATTTCCCCTCCTATCCTTCAAAAAACAAATAAAACATAGTATTATGGGTACCCCCCTCATTTACTACGGTTGTATGCAAAAGATCTTTTTCAACATGCATTGAAACTTGAATTTCTACGTTTTATTAATGCATCGATCAAATCGAAGCTTAAACATCACCCCCCATCTTTCATGCCCGCAGGGGTGGGAATTTGACACCAGGATGTGTCTCGGGGGTCGGGCATTTGAACGTAAGGGAGGGGGAGGGTCGGGCATTTGAACAAAACCTGATTGAACGATTCATAGTTCCACAGTGAACTCGCATGACATATATCAAAGCATTTCTCAAACAAAATACTACATTTTAAATCACACAACCTTTTAAGCACATACCTGTGATTCTAGGATGTACAATATTTACAACAATTATTATGATAAAAACAGCTCGCTGTGACTGAATTAGAGTCTTCTGCGACGATTTGCAATTGTTTGTCATTCAATTTCAGTCGTGGGGGTGGAGGCATTTGATCACAAATCCATCATAAATGGTGGGGCATTTGATCGGCAATTTTGTCCCAGGGGTGGGGAATTTGACCATAAAAATTTCAAAAGTTCAAATGCCCGGGGGCTTGCCCGGGGGGAGGATGTTTAAGCTTCAATTTGATCGATGCATTATGTATAGGGGTGAAAACAAAATGTCCAACTACTGCAAAAAAATCCTGTCTGCTGGAAGACCCTGTAATTTGCCCCCGCAGACAGAAAATCCTAGGTATGGCCCTGCTTCCTTCAGGTTGGCGTTGTGGTCATCATTTGTGCCTCCGACCTCTATGACCCGGGATTGAGTCTGGAAGTGGGCTGGGATTTGTCGATCTCAATCTGACTCTGAGGGTATTTCTCTGGGTACTTCAGGTTTCCTCTGTCTGCAAATTCGACTTTAATGCCAAGATCTGCACCATCGAGTGATTAAATATTAGCCTCTGGCAATTAAGAATGGGCAACCACTTCCTTTGTTATTGATGTTAAATAAAGTATTAAATGATATTTTAGAACAGAATATTTTTTTTGTTTTAATATTTTGAAATAGAACTTTTTGTTCCCTTCTGCCCCCTTTTCCTCACCTTTTCCCTTTCTTTCTCCATCCAAAGGCTCTCCCTCTTTTCCCCTTCAACTCCACATCCTTTCTTCCTCCCCTAACCCAGCACTTCTTTCCCCAACATACTGTTTGATAACACAACCAGCAAAACTAATACAATGTTTACAGGAGATAATCAAATCTTTACAGCAGAGATTATTTGACAGACAACTTGCATTTTATTTTGTTACAAGGAAAATAACTACAATTTTAATTTTTTTTTAAACTGCATTCAAATGAATATTAAAATTTTAATTGAATTGGAAAAGTTGACATCAGTAAGGGTGGGAAGACAAGGAATGTAAGGAGACTGGGAGGATGTTTAGAGATAAGGAGGGTATGGAGCTTGGATGGTATGTGGAGACAGGGAGGATGTATAGAGATTTGGAGGGTGACAAGAGGGGTGGTTTGGGCAGACAGGAAAGGAGTGAAGAGGCAGGGATGGTATCAGGAGACAGGGTGGATGTGAGGAGACAGGGAGGTTGTGTGGAGACAGCAAGGGTGTGAGAAGACAAGGAGGGTGTGAGGAGACAGGGAGGGTGTGAGAAGACAGCAAGGGTGTGAAAAGATAGGGAGGGTGTGAGGAGATAGGGAGCGTGTGAGGAGACAGGGAGTGTGTAAGGAGACAGGGAGGGTGTAAGGAGACAGGGAGGGTGTAAGGAGACAGGGAGGGTGTGAGGAGATAGTGAGTGTGTGAGGAGACAGCAAGGATGTGAGGAGACAGGGAGGATGTGAGGAGACAGCAAGGATGTGAGGAGACAGGAAGGGTGTGAGGAGACAGCAAGGGTATGAGGAGATAGGGAGTGTGTGAGGAGACAGCAAGGGTGTGAGGAGATAGGGAGAGTGTGAGGAGACAGCAAGGGTGTGAGGAGATAGGGAGCATGTGAGGAGACAGGGAGTGTGTAAGGAGACAGGGAGGGTGTGAGGAGACAGGGAGTGTGTGAGGAGACAGGGAGTGTGTAAGGAGACAGGGAGGGTGTGAGGAGATAGGGAGCGTGTAAGGAGACAGGGAGTGTGTAAGGAGACAGGGAGGGTGTGAGGAGATAGGGAGGATGTGAGGAGACAGGGAGTGTGTAAGGAAACAGGGAGGGTGTGAGGAGATAGCGAGGGTGTTAGGAGACAGCAAGGGTGTGAGGAGATAGGGAGGGTGTGAGGAGACAGAGAGTGTGTAAGGAGACAGGGAGGGTGTGAGAAGACAGCAAGGGTGTGAGGAGACAGCGAGAGTGTGTAAGGAGACAGGGAGGGTGTGAGGAGACAGCGAGGGTGTGACGAGACAGGGAGGGTGTGAGGAGACAGCTAGGGTATGAGGAGACAGCAAGGGGGTGAGGAGACAGCGAGAGTGTGAGGAGACAGCTAGGGTGTGAGGAAACAGCGAGAGTGTGAGGTAAGGGTGTGAGGAGACAGGGAGAGTTTGAGGAGAGAGAGAGGGTGAACATTTTGTACAAAAGGTTAAACCTTGAATGTTTTTTAATAATTAACCAGCAACAGATCTGCACTGAATATAAACATTCTAAACCACGGACGTTAGTCCTGCAGTGTTTAACATTGTTTAACGTCAAGCAAATTTCCCACCCTTGGGACCAGTAAAATTTTTATCTTTAAATGCCCATTATCTCTCCAGCCCAATCCATCTCAGTGTAAATACAATTAAATGGTAATACAGTGTATACTGAAGTTCTAATGACTTAATGAAATGTTTTTTGACTCTTTATTATTAGTTTGTTTATTATTAAAGATTCTTAATTGTAATATTCAATGATTATTTAATAAGATTTTTTGCTGATCCACAATTTTAGAAAGTTTATTCAAGCTTGGTTCTGATGACCTTGGCAACTACCTGGAACAGGAAAATATAAAGGTACTTTTTCAAAACAGAGTTCTATTCATAATTTTATATAACTATATAATTTATGTACAAAGCAGGCCTTAATTACAGAAGAAAATTGTCTGAGCAGAGGTAGAGTCGAGACTGTTTCAAAATTAAAGTAAATGTGACTGACTCTCTTACATATTTTTATGAGAGCCTTGATGCATAACATAGGCTTTTCCTTTTTTTATAAATTAATTATATAATTAATAATAATAATAATTTATTTACTTGTATTGCACGTGTTACATAATGAGTAGATGCTCACACGTGCATAACAATAGTATTACGGCTAACTAAAAAAATGATTTTAAAATACTAACGTATTTAAAATTGGAATAAAAAGCTAATTAACTAATGACTATATTAATGGTAATTAATGAATAATTAATTCTCTATACCTAATTTAAATTTCAATAAAACAGCTAAAAAAATAAAAGATTATCTGCATTGAATGCTTTGTTAAATAAATATGTCTTGAGGAGGTGTTTAAAATTTTTTACATTGGTGGCATTATGTATGTCTTTTGGCAGTTCGTTCCACAGTTTTGGTCCTGCACATTTAAAAAGAGCAGTTACCTAATGTGCTAAGACTTTTGAAATTAGGATGCTTCAGTAAAAGTGTATCGATGGAGGATCTGAGATTATATCTAGAGGCTGGTTTCAGTTCTAAAAGATCAGATATATAGGATGAAGCAATACCGTTAAGAGCTTTATACACAAAAAGAAGAATTTTAAACTGAATCCTATAGTTGATGGGAAGCCAATGGAGCCGGTACAATGATGGAGTGATGTGGTCAAAACGACCTACATTGCAAATTAGGCGAGCGGCTGCATTTTGGACTCTCTGTAATTTGTGGAGCTGGTTGATTGGTAGCCCATAGAGCAAACTGTTGCAAAAATCCAGACGGCTGGTTACAAAGGCATTAACTAAGATCTTTGTGCATTCAGAGGTAAGAAATTTTCTTATCCTTCTGATGTTATATAAATGATAAAATGCAGTCTTACAGATGCTATTAATATGAGTGTCCATTTTGGGCTGTCCATCAAACCAGCAGCCTAGGTTCTTTACTCTATTGGTTGGGGCGGTGCTACTCTCACCGACCTGCAGAGAGTTATATTGACTTTAATGAGTTGTCTCGTTCCAATGATAATGACTTCAGTTTTGTCATCGTTTAGTTTTAGCCTGTCCTGGAGCATCCATTTCCTAATATCCGCAGTGCAGCTGTGCATAGCCAATAAAGCGGCTGACTGCTCAGCACAGTTGAGTTGTTGAGTTAGTTATATTAACTAATCACAAATAATTTATTTATATAAAAATGCGATAACTGGGTACAACAGTTCAAAAACTAGTTAATTATTCCATGCTTCACATGTTATGACAAAAGTGCTGCCACCTTCAGTCACTCTAGATCTCTTATAGTGAAGACACAATAAAATAAATAAATTTTTAAACTGAAATAAACTAATTTTGGCAATGATAAACTTCGGCAAAATAATTAATCCTTGTTTATGAAGTTATTCTTTTATACATAGTGATGAAAGCTGACATTTTGTAAAATTGTTGACTGCCAATTTTTCATTTGGAGATGATGTTTTTATTTTCCTGAAAACCAGATAAAGTTCAGTTGAATTAAAAAATTGAAGCGATGGATGACAAAAAACAGCTTATAAAATGGTAAAAACATTCTCTGGTAACATCTTTTGATAAAGCGAGCTTTTAGTTTTAAACCTAAAACCTTTAACACGAAACAGCTTTCCTATTCATGCGCAGCAAGCATTACTTTCACAAACATTTTTACATGTGTGATTAACAAGTAATTGTATGTTTTTTTCGTTCAATTAGGGATTTATTCAACATTCAAAAATATTTCAGAGGCTACAAACTGAACTTGCTGCGCACCTTCAAGTTAAATTAGCCTTTGACATAGTTTTTCGTGCTGGATAAATCCTTAAAAAACCATACTTTTACTAATATATATTTGTAGATCAGTTACTCCTAATTGTTAAACCATTGCCATATAAAACATTGAAGGAATCATTTAAAAGATAAAAAGACATGTTGAGTTTGAGTGGTCTTCCTTTTCCCGTTAATTAATTACTTTTCAATTTTTTGTACATGACAGTGTTTTTCAATTAGGTCAGTTTATTACAAAGCAGCAAATGAAATGAAGTATTTGCATGAACTTTACAAAAAATGTTTTAGATTATTCATGCATTTTTGTAGCATATTTTTTCATTTCCTTTGCCGCCTTCTTAATTCAGGAGCAATTGATTTTTCATCAATGCTTCTTTCATAAAGTTTCATCAATGGATCACCACAGAAATTGCAGTGCTCCTCAGCAGTACTTGTTTTTGTGAAGCCACAGTAGCAAACATTAGGGTCTTCAAACACTCCTTTTGGGATGTAATTGTCATTCTTGGTGTTGCTGTCAGCCAAGCCATAACCATTTCTTGAAGCCAAATTAACATTATGAATTCATGTTTCAGAATTTCATGCCACCTTCCACTATGAATTCCTACATTCATGAAAAACCCATGAAAATATTATGAAAATGCCATGGAGAGGTTTTCATGGGCCATGAAATCAATATTTTTGTGATTTCATGGTGTTAAGTGAATTAATGAATTTTCCATGAAATAATTTTCATGGGCCACGAAAATAGTAAGTTCGCCATGAAAAACGATATCATGGGCCATGAATTTGAATGATCAGAAGGGGTAATTTTCAAGGGTCATCAAAATAGCATGGAAATGAAATTCATGGGGCATGAATTGTTTTATCTTGTCAGAGAAAAAAATTTATGGGCCATGAATTGTTTTAAAATCGTAATAAATTAAAATTCATGGACCATGAATTGTTTTGTTTTGTAATACAAATGCAATTCATGGGCCATGAATTGATTTGAAGCATAATAAATTGAAATTCATGGGCCATGAATTATCTTGTTTTTGTCACAGTAATGCGATTCATTTGACATGAAATATTTAAAGAATAATAAATTGAAATTCAGGGGCCATGAATTGTCATGCCTTTGTCATAGAAATGCTATTCATATGCCATGAATTGTTTTTTGTTGATATAAAAATAAAATTCACCGGCCATGCAAATAAATTCTATTGGTTTTGAGTTATTGTTATATTACTATTGTTATCTTATTGTACTATATATGGTACTAGAAAAAACAATGAAATTAATTCTATATAATAACAGGAGAAAATTTTGCATGATTCTGCTGGCAGTGAACAATGATGTTTAATTGTATTGTAGATGGATCCTCAAAAAGTATTAAAAAGCACTTTGTTGGTCTTGTTAATTGACAAAAATTGCCAGTGGATCTTGCCTGGATTCTGAACATAGCTATATAGTGTCAAAAATCCAGATGGTTTTAGTTTTATCAACTGCTGTTGTCAGTGGAGGGGATATATGGCGGAAGAAGACTGGTACTGCTGTTTGGGCCAAGGAATCTTCTTTGCTATACCAAAGACCACTTGTTTAATCAAAATACACTCTTTTGTATAGACTTACAGCAGCCCACATGAACTCCTTGCAAGCAAAACTGTGCCTGTAGATACAACTGACAACACCAAACCTTTGCGATGACTGGGGATAGTTGACACAAACAACAGTTGGAAATCTGCTTGGATGCTCGCTTGAAACATACAAGTAGCTGCTGCTGTGCTCTTTTTCTTCTAACACAAACTCAAGATTCATGACTGCTGTTGGTTTCGGCCCTTGAAGCATTGACATTTGTGATTCAGATAGTGTGCTGCACTCTGGATTCCAGTTTTCAAAGCTTGGGAAGAACTTCACTTTCCTGCATTTGCGAGCCAGGTTCCTTTGCATTTCATATAAGTAGTGTCTCACAGCTAGATTTAAGTGAGTAGTTGAGGTTTTTGGAAGGGTATTCATATTAACAGGAATATTTATATTTCCATTCCTCCACTATTTGCTAAAAGCTGAAAATCAGCAGTTTGTGTTTTCATTCCTCCATTATTGACCTCCGAAGGGGGTTCGTTTCAATGCCTCGACCCCCCCCCCCTCCTATTCGCCTACAAAAGGCACACATTTTTTAGTTATTGTATCTTAACGAGGTTTTGTATGAAGTAATCCATATCAAGAATTTTCTGAAAACCCCTTAAACTTTTGTGGTCTTTTTCTTATTGCATTGTGCACCACACATACAAATGTTGAGTAGCTGTAAGGATTAAATAAATACATTGTATAGAATATTATTTCGATGAGATCATGATCATTATATTGCTTGAACTTTGATAATTTAAGTAGTCCGCCAGTTTCTAGACCAAAAAACCACAATTTATAATTTTCTGCAACTAAATTTTTTTAACCGAACTTTTTGTAACATGAATAACTCACCTTTTTAATTATTTTAGCCCCCAATTTGCAAATTTATAAAATTGCCTATCTGAAAGTATACGAAGCTGAGATTCACTTGAAGAATCGATATCACACGTGTCACGAAACGCATTTTATTTTATTTTCAAAGACCGACGGATACGCATGAATACATTACCGAAGGTGTGGGATATTCTGTAGTTAAGCTGGATATTGAAACTGTTTACGCAGGGTTTAATAAGACGTAAAAGAACTATGAAATGTTAAAGTGTAAAAAACCTGTGAAAAAAAAGATGAAACATAGCGTGAACTAAAACAGAGAAACATTATAAAATTAAACTTTGTATGAAAAACCTATAAATAGTGCATACACAAGATTTTGTAATTTTCAAAGCTTCTGAACCTGTTTGGGTAGGAAAACGCTTTTATTTTTAAATGCGGATTTTTGTATATTTCGTCTGCTTTTTTAGTTAAGTACCTTGCAGAAGACGATCGAAATGTACACTGTCTTGACTATTCTCAATAATAATACAACTAAAATATCGCATTTTTATACACAGCTTAGTAGAGCACGTGTTTTGTGAAAATAGTTTAGAAAAGTTTGTAACAAGAAATTGTACTAGTTGTTCAGTTAAACGATTTCTGATGGCAAAATAACAAAAATACTGTCATACTAGTACATTTTTCTTACCAGTGTACGTGGAAAGACGTCAATTTTCGAGCCCGTTTATCCTTTCTTTCCAAAACTGCTTTTATGCGTTGTTTTCCGTTGTAAAACGGAAGTTGTTTCTCAACAAATTTTATCAGATCAGTAGAAGGTACAAAGCTTTTATGCAAAGCTCTAAAACTTTTTAGAGCTGTATACAACTACAAAGACAATATTTTTGTTCAGCGCGTCAGTACTAACGTGAGCAAGACACGCGCTCTGATTGGCTGTCAAGTTTCCCGTTCTTTTCATGTCCAATGCAGCGCTACACGTAAGTTGTGTTCACTTGGTCTTTGCTGCTTTTTTGTCGGAACTACTTTTCAAATGAATATCTATTAAAAGAATCACTATTGAGAAATTTGAATGACAGGCAGTGGAAGCATTAATTTAAGGAATGTACAAATGACTTTGGGAAGAGACCTTAACTTCATTTATATACTTATATAGAGAAGAAAAGTTCACTTTTATTCGCACCAAGTAAACGACTTCATTTTTTCTGCGGCCAAGAAGCTTCCAGAAATTCATGATTATTTGATACGCAAGATGAACTATTTGTTAATGAACAAGTCCTTGATTTTTTTTCAGTAATTTTCTGGATAAATCAAAGTTTATGAACTAGAAATGACGAAAACTGAAAATTTGCGGTGATGGTGTTCGAACGTGATCGATTTAAGTCAAAGGATCCTAACGCGAAAAGCAAAACTTGACAGTGAAACATGGTAAGCTTTGTTACAATAAATTACAGATGTCTAAAGAGTATCTTACTTCAATTAATTTTAACTCAAACTACTGTGCTGCTTGACCACTAATTATGATTATTTTACATGTTTAAGATGAGAAACAGTATGGAAGAGTTATTCCAGTTTTGTAGCTGAAAGTTTTAGTTTCCGGCTACAACCTCTTGTGAACTGATGACATTTCTAATCAATTTATAATTTCACAGCTCTCATAAATAAACTGAAACAATTTTACTTAATAAGATAATTACGTTTCATCAATGATCTGAGAAGTGTTATTCCTCTTCATTATTCTTTTGTTGTAGGAAAATGCAACTTTTGTGTGGAAAATTGCAAAGGTATATAAACCAAAAGCAAAAGAGTCAGCAAGAAAAAAACTTAAGGTTAGAAATGTGTGGTTTTTTTGATTACCAGCAATCAATTTGAAAATATTTTTGCTACGAAGAATTAAATAATCACTTACATTTTTTTTCAAGGCTACAGGGGAAAAAGAGGAAGAGACAAATGGTAACTATTTAATATTCTGATAATTATTATATGTACATTTACCATCACTCCATATCATTGGTGTAAAAATTAGTAGTATATATTTATCAAATATTTTACTACTCCGAAGTGTAGAAAATATTCAGACCAGTCAAATTAACTTTAAAGATAAAAAAATTGAAGATTCCAAAGTTTGAGCTTATTTTGATAAAACTTTATTGAGAAAAAATTACTTTAGCTGCAACTCGGGATTAAGATTTTTTTTGGCTTCTTCAATGTTGTTTTATCAATAGACAAGATATTCATCATTTTTAAGAATATTTCAAAATAAAGAGAAGTATTAAGGATTATTAAAAAAGGCTTAAGGATTTCTGTGTACAGCATCAAGATCAGCTACGGTAATAAAGATCAGTAAAGTTATTTATGGGCCCTGCTGAGGCACAGCACATGTGGTACTTCAGTGGGGAGCACCTCAAAAGCGAGCTCAACGACCAGTGCGTGGATGCGCATCCCGAGACCGGAAGCTTGCTGGGCTAGCAGCAGAGCTTTTCCGCGCTTTTTCCAACGAGTTCTGTCTTTCGCCAGCAACAGAACTGTTGAAGTGAGTGTTTTTGTTTTTGCCGCGAGAAATTGGAGCTTGCCATAGGGCACCCGCACATGAGAGAATTTGACTCATAGCCCCCAACTCCAAAGCCCAACGCAAGCTGTAACGCCGAAACTTGCGACGCTGACCCCTAGAACCTTCGCCTTCGATGCTCTCGAGCCCCAAGCCCTCAGCCCTGGCTTCAGCCTCATAAGAAGTTCGTTAGAGGCCTAGGGTTTAAGGTTTAGGGCCAATCACCCTTACAGGAAATCCCCTTAAACCCAATCGAAGCAGGAAATCTTTACATGCATTGGTGCCACTCCGGCAACCAGCAGAAGTTCTACATGGACGGTGGCCACATACGCGACCGCCACAGTCACCGGTGCCTGGAACCTCGGGTTGTCTCAGTGCTCTTTTTCCTTTT
>JAOBAY020077060.1:0-11176 GCA_025331085.2 Zoanthus sociatus
TTGTATTCGGATGGGTGACCGCCTAGAAATACTTTGTGTCGTAAACATTAGTTTTGAAAAAAAAGTTCAAAATGTGATTCTTTCTTAGAAGGGACAGGTCGTTAATGGTACATTGCTGAGGTAAATCGATCAATATTAAGCTAGCGAATTTTAAATCAAAACAGAAAAGTACCTCAACAATGCCACTGGAAAGCTGATTATCCATGTTTTACTTGCTAAGATTACGAGTTCCAACTTGAGGAACCTTTAAAACAGAAACTGAGTAACTAAGCCTCAATGAGTAAACTAGAAGAGTTATTTTTTTCCAGATAACCTACAATGTACATAATTGCCGGCAACATAACGATAAAATAAACTCATAGTTACCACCAGGAATTGGAATTTGTGTATTTAGATACTGAATGTGATTCAATGTTGGATATTTATTCACACGGGAAAACTTATTTTTAAATTGATGTATATAACATAATCTTAAATACAACTGCAACTGTTGAATTCCGGAAAATGTATACCATAGTAAAAATTAGATCACTAAGGCTACCATAAATCAGGAGGGCGTGTGATATAACTTGACTAGGTAGATTAAGTTGAGGGATGGTCGCTCAAGTTTTGTTAAAACACAAGGTCTCTTAGAGCACTACACTCTTAACTTTATGTTTTATAAGAACGACTTATTTTTGAGCCGAGGCTAATGTTCATAAATAATAATGTTTTCAAATACTTTGAGTATTTTAGCCTGAAATGTTCTTATTATATTCTTCATATTATCAGAGGTTTTGATGAACAGGCTTTTTATGTGCATGTATCTGAGAAGATACGAACCGTTTGATAACTGAAATACAAGTAGATAGGGTAAAAGCAAAAATAGCGAGTACTGCAAATTGTCCTAATAGCGAAATTTTCAGTATAGTTAATTCTAATTGCAAACAATGTTGCACTATCGCCGACTATTTTCCGATTTTATGATTTTGTGCCGTAATGTAACAAGATAACGTTCTCGGCCACTCCTCAGCCTCGGGTGTGTTCATTTGTGTGTTTTTAAATTTTGGACAATTTTCAGCCTGACGTTTCTTATAAATAAGGTTCTTATAAAACAAGAAAATATAGACGTACATACGGACTAACTGTAACACTACCACATCAGCATCAGTAACTTTTCGTGTCAAATTACTTTCAAAATCTAGAGCGCTCCGAATAAACATTTTTATATCTTTTCCGTCAACGTTTTAGCAATACACGCAAGCGAAATTGAAGGTTTCCTGTATTGGGTTTTACTAAATTCGTTGTTCAAACATTGATAATACCTATTTAAACAAAGGTCAATAAAACACAATTTGAAATCGACGCGACGTTATCACAAATATACTCGGCAGAATCCTCTGATTATATTACAGATAGTGTGGAGACAAACTATTATAATCGGAACCACAAAATGATAAATTGCATGAAAAATGTGAGAAATTCAAGTCTTCTGACTGCGACGTCGTGTTGTTGTCTAACAAATTCTCTATTCAATTCGTTACTGTCAATACAACTATCAACTGCTTCCTGAATGAGCTACTAATTTGCTGAAATCATAAACATGATGATTGCGTGGTCACGCGTCTACAGTATCGTATTAATACGACCCAGTATTCGGTACTGGCACAGTAACTTGGCAGCTGTCGTGCGCGGAATCCACCGAGACTGAATTGCCGTGTGCATTGTGTAGTCGGTATCTAGCGATTTCGTTCAGGTATGACTTTTGTTACAAATTTAGCGTGTTGCAGTATTACCGTTGAGCAAACAATAATATCTGAGGATTGTCATGTAATTAAGAACAGTACTGAATAGCCACTCAGTGAAAAGAAATACAGCATCTGCCATGTTAACTTGTAGTGTTGTACAAAATCTAGGGCTCTTCAGTAACAAGTACAAATATCCAGACTGATTCTCAACTTGTGTAATGGTTTCAGTTAACTTGCTACAAATGTAGAATTAGACATTTCAGTAAAGTACGGAGCTTGCACTGCAATTTCTTGAAGATACTTAAGCGGTTCGGACAACTCACTCGCCAGTCTGTATTTCATGACAGTTAGCCACGGTCGGGATAGAATTTAACGAGATTTAAAGTCGGAGTTTAATTGTCCAGACTAAGTGAGGTAGCTTTGTATTATATCAGCATTACCAGCTGCTTTCTGTCTTTTTTTAGCTTTATTCTCCGCAAATGCCATTTTGATTGTTGTACCGCATGCTTATGAATGACTTTGATAAGAAGGTCGAGACCTGATATGAACAAAACTCCTGAAACTTTACCCTTTATGGCAAAGTTGATACATCACGGGACAAGCGCAACAGCAAAAAAAGGTTCTTAATTCTCCTCGTACTATAGCTCTTAATTTCTTCAAACTTCGAAACAAAGGACTTGAAATTTTTCGACTTAAAAATCGCAATACACAAATGCGTACGTGTTCAAAATTGTGAAGGATGCGTGTTACTTGATGAAAGACAGAAATTGTAGTCAATGAATAAACACTAAAAATCTACAAAGTAGAACAATCTACTTGCAAAAAGTCAAAGAGTAAATTTATAACAAGAAATATATAGAATTTAAGGGAATACAATTTCACCTGAGGAAATACCGTATACTACATCTAACTGAGCAATATAATCAATTGTTCTATTAATAATACAAACTTCTATTTCATTTGGAGAAGCAGCTAATGAATAGTTAAGTTTCCGTAATTCGGTTATCATTCAGACAAACTATTTTATGTTTGTTTCTTTTTCTAAACAACTCTATCGTTTGCTTAAGTTCCCGTTCTTGCCGACGTAACTAGATATTTTTGACACCAAAATACACCGAAGTCTTTCATGAAGCTAAACTTAATACTTAATTTCTCCCCGGCAAGTCGCTTTGTTTGCAGTCATTACAAGATTAAAGATTAAACAAGACGTGTATTGAAAGAGCAAGTTCCGGCCGTCCTAAACTGTCTTTTTAACTAAGTTGTTATCATTTTTACAACAATGGAAATGATTTGGGTTCGCTTTTCTTCCCCTTGGTAAGTTTTTGGCTGAAATTCGGAACCACGAAATTTGTTGAAAGATAAACAAGTAAATAAAATGGTCACGACTCACGTATAGATAAAACAAAACTTAACCGGTCAAAAATTGAGGCACTCGTTCGTTTATATATTATACATGATCAAAGTCAAAACTTTTTAATCATTCTGTTTTAACGTTTTATTACAATTAGCTAGTTACTTTTAAAGTACTAAAAAATGATGACGATGACATTTTTTACAAATGTAGGTAGCTCGTAGACAGACTTTTTGAATTAGGGAAGTAAAGAGAAAATCACGGAATGCTTTTAAAAAATAGGTCGTCTGCCAATCACGACACGCACGTTGCAGTCAAAAGGTCGCGATCTTTCCAGTTTAATACGAAGATCGGAT
This sequence comes from Zoanthus sociatus, assembly GCA_025331085.2. NCBI lineage: Eukaryota > Metazoa > Cnidaria > Anthozoa > Zoantharia > Zoanthidae > Zoanthus > Zoanthus sociatus. Next base: position 3,435 of record JAOBAY020077060.1, read on the forward strand.
AGTATATTTATTTCCAATATTTATTTACTAATTTTCCAAAATGGAAATATACTAATATGAGAAATAAAGCGAACTTATCTATATCTCTGTTACAATAATATAGATTGTTCCATGTCCATTCGTTCACTCACTCATCAGTTCATGCTTGCAGTTATAATTAATTTTTTCATTGTCTTCATTACTGGTTTTAATAATCATTCATCCATCATAGGCATATTCATCCATATTTTTTCAGGTTTCATGTATTTGAGCTTCATTCGTGATAGGTTTTTCATTTATCCAGTTTTGTTATACATTCGCACATCTATCTTTGCGTTTATTCATCATCCGTTTCATTCAAATCCTTTGGCTTTATTCATTTAGCGTCATTTAAAAAACATTAACCGACTGCAATGGCCAGAGGTTAAAAAAGAAATGACTGTTGGTGTTTCTATTGCAAAAACCTTCAAAATTAAAACCAGTAAACAGACTTTAATTCACTTAGAGTATTTAATCATTTATAAACTTGATCAGCAGTTTGAAATGTACCAATTGTACTCAAATGATATTAAATGTTCACAAAATGAATGAGAAATTTAATAAATGCATTTTAGTATGAACCTACTAACGGTCTAACACCCATCCAGCATTCTGATTGGCTACTGTACCAGAGGTCTATTTGTGACAGCCTACTAGTAGGGAAAAGATGGCGGATCAAAATAATAATGAGCCCCGTTTTGTCATAATATCAGAGGAATTCCTTGATAATTTCATTTGCACATCCTTTTTTGACTGATAAGTAGGTTTATACTAAAACAATTAGACCTCTCGGCCTCATGGACTACAAATCTGAATAGCCGATTCGGCCTACGGCCTCATGGGTCTTCGAGGTCTAACTGGTCTAATTGTTAAACAGACCTCAGTTGTGTGACCAGCAAGTGTGTCTAACTGTAAGCAAAACACAAACTGAAAGTCTCTACTGAACTTTTAAAATGCAATTTGAGTTAGCTGCATTGCACGACGCGATACGTTAATTAAAGTTAATTTGAAACACAAGCTTGAACAAACAGGAAGTTTTAAAATGAACAGGTACATAACAAAAATGGCGAAGTTCAAATAGAATAAATCAAAAAATAAAAAAGTTGAACATAAAGAACTATTAAAAATAGGCCTTTTAAAATTAAAGAACAGGATAAGTTTTAAGCGCAAATAACGAACCATTTAACGAAATTAGTCAAATGTTGAAACTCGAATTGTAAAAGAAAATTTAATTCTATACCTTGTTTTTAAAAGATTTACTCAGCAGTCCTCGGGAAGTAAGTTCAATAATTCAATAAGGATCGGAAGAACTCAACCAGTATTTGAAGTGTTTTCACACGTCTGCAAAACAAGAAGGTTCCTCGCTTAAGCAAACATCGCTATCTTGTCAATGAGAGCCAGGATTGTACATAATTTTGGTTCCTGTGTTTGCCATCACAAAACAAACTAACTTCGAATACTAAGTCTACTATTACTACAACTACCACTACTACTACTATTATAGTATTATTAAAATCAATATTACTACTATTAAAAATAATACTTTTAGTATTGCTTCATTAGGTAAAATTCCCGTATGGGGCGTACTATTGTTTAATCATGCGAACTGACTTCCTCTTATACCCAGACCCTAACTTCTATAGTAATATACGCTATGAAACTGCGTGCATAAATAAGTACGCTCGAAGAACAACATTATCCCCAATATTCAACTACACAGTGTAAACTTCGAAATTTCAGGCTCACTAACCGATGAATTGTCAAAGACAAAGCTTTTAGTTTTTCTCTGTTTGGCAGGCTGGCTACTTCGAGTCGCTCTCGCTGACCGATTTTTGAACGCGTTGTTCCTATAGAGCACCAGCGTCATATGAAATAAGTAGAACATGCAATAGACGACTAAAACGAGTATTCTCACCTTAACTTCTGTGTCAAGTGAAAGAAACTCGGTTTCCACATGGTAGACTGCACTGCCGAAAAGTACAAGAACGTGTCTTTAGCGACAAAATAAACACGCACCATACAATTGGCCAACTTAAAAGAAGCTCGCGCAACCAATGGATCAATCCAAAGCCTGTACATTCCTGCATTATTGCGTTAAAAGTTAGGAAATGTTTCGCACAATCTCGATCACCTTCACTTACCTGTGCAAGACTTTCTGCCGCCGCTTTCATCAACCTCGCCGCTTTGCCCGACTGTTTGGCTCATGTTTGAGATGGCCTGAGTAAGAGATATTACAAAGATAAAACACGTTACTGCCATCATCAAATCTAGTTAGGAGATACGGTCTATCTTCAATTAAGGGTTAGTTACTTTCTGTTCGTAGTTTGTTTACATATATACCCACTTGCTGGCGGTAGAAAAATCGAAAAATCGAAATAATAAACGAGACGAAAGCCGAGTTCATTATAAAGAATTTCGAGTTCATTTTATCGCTAGCAAGTGGGTATATAGTGTAAACAAACTACGAACAGAAAGTAACTAACCCCTTTAGTTTAATAAGTAACCCCAGTTCACTGCATTGCAAGGCGCGCCTAACACACTTATAACGAACTTGAAGCAAAAGTCGAGTTTGATCAAACAAAAATTTTTTAGATTAAATAAGTACATAATTAAAATGGCATAATTTTTATTAAGTTTAAATCGAATAAAATAGAAATCACAAAAAGTTGTTCACGAAGAAAGGTTTTAAAAAGATAGAACTGTTAAAAATTAACGCTAAGAGGAAAATTTGCGAAGTAGCGAGGCATTCACTGAAATTTGTCAAAAGCTATAGGATTAAAATTAATTCGTAAAAGAAATGTAGCAAATACCTTGTTTTAGAATTTATCAGGATGTCCTTCGATAAGTAAGCTCAACGTTTTAATAAAACATTAGAAGAACGCAATCAGTATTTCAAGTGTTTTCTCACGTCGCCATCCCCATTGAGTAAGTAAAGTACTGAATCGCCATCTTGAAGTGATTTTATCAAAACAAGTCAGGAATCTGCATATTTTCGCTTCCAAATGTTCGCACCATAAAACAAACCAATTACAACAATTTTAAATTTGGTATTCAGTAAATCTGGCAAAGAATTGAATTCCATTATAAAAAATCCAACAGAAAAACTGATCAAAAATGTCCCAAACTTCTTCACAACAAACCCAAACTTCAAACGTATCTAAAAGGCGGGAAAACTGCTGGACGTGCGTCAAAAAGCCTGCCAAAATAAACAACTTGAGTGTATACTCTGATAAAGAACAACTTTTGCTGGAGTAAAAGCTCAATAAATATCATTTTGGTTGATATAGACAGTAGTTTAAATGTTCTGAAGACTGAAGGTATAGTCCCAATGGTGCAGGATTTTTTTTTGGTTTATGTATATTCGCAATGAAATTTCGTCTAAGGCACGGCTCACCGGAGCACAGATTAAATTAATTTACAGAGTTAGTCTGTAAAGTAATCTCTTGTCTTGAAACAATTTTTAATCATTTTCTATCCTTTATTTAGCTTTAAGTTTAAACAAAAGTTTTACCAGCGTGTTAACATCTAAACTGCAGATTTTTTTTGTTGCTTTCTAATCTTAATATTTAAATTTTTCATTTGCATTTTCTAAAAGTATTTTTTGTAGGTTTTAAATCAATTATTCCATTGGTTCTAAAAGTCTATTTGTAATCAAATCTTTTTTTGCTCTATTTTTTTCTGCATCCTACAAGTTTTGCTCAGCGTCCATCAACTGTGTGGAACTTCCTATTGACATAAAAAGATATTAAATCAACAATAGTTTTATTTTTGCTTAACCCTTGATCGTCCAAATAGTAAGGGGAAGGGGTGGGGATAAGATAGTTCCCCCTCTGTATTTTCGGACATTTTCTTAAAAAGTGTTTTAATTTATCTTTGCCCATATGTATCACACTTTCAACAGCGATTCATTACACGTACCCCGACTAAGTTTCGTGTTGGTAACTTGAATAATTTTTTGTATAGTTCGCAGTGGAAAGAAACTCCACAAAAAAATATTTTCAAAAATGACTTTTTTCAAGTTCATACAAACATAAAAGTAATGAAAGAGTCTGAAATACACAAATCGCCAAGAATTTGTATAGAAATTTTCAAAATTTTGCAATTATGACGTCTTCAATTGATGTTATTGTTGCCATGGAAATGAATTGTGAACACACAAGAGAAAATTTTTTGAGAGCTACATAGTCGAGATTTTAGTTCTTAAAGCCTCCGGTAAAATAGTTAGATATATGGGAGGGGGCCCGGCCGGGAAAGTGGAGGGGTCCAAATGCCTCCCCCCTTAGGTTTTAAAATTTGATAAATAAAATAACTGTGTCGTCCTAAGGTTAAATGGCATTACGTATACATTATTTAAGTTATTTGGGGAGTTTACAGCTTTACTACCACTCAATTGTCTGAAAAATCAATTAAGCGATCTGCTGCTTCCTTTAACTGTTCTTGTACAATTAACAATTCTCAAAGGTTTTAATTTAACTAAAATGAAAATTACTTCAAAATATACTATAACTCAGAGAATTTGGGTGTTGTTTTCGGTTAAGACAGTTAAAACAGATCCAGACTTCTAAGGGATTATAAGAACGTTTCGTTATTGTTAGTACCGTTCTCACCAAGTGGTATCGCTGGAGATTGTTACTACACACTGCAATATTATAGCGAAGTGCTACCATCAACTGATCCTAAACTACTAGCTCTGTTGCAAGCAGATCAGATTTGATAAGATCCAATATTGCAACGGTGTACAAAAATTTTGATTAAAATCAGCTTCTAACATAATGGGATTTGAGGCCGTTACCTCTGCAATATTAGTCCGTTTTCTTACTTACTAGCTAAATAAAAGCTAAATCCTTTACAAGCCAAGCGGCCCATGGAGCCGGCGTTTATCTCCGGCTTCTGTAGTGTTAGGATAAAAGTCGCCATGGACGGGACACTAATCCAACGGCGGTTAGCTCCAAGCAGATGCTGCTATATACTCATTTACCTTCCCAGGAAGGATGGGAAGCTGAGTTGGCTTAGGCAGATAGGTCACACGTATACTCTAATCTCGGCAGAGCCAGGATTGAACCGGAGAGACTGTGGTCGGAAGGCAGAAATATTACCAACTGCATCAACCATGCCCGTCTGTTCTTACTTACGGGGCATATTTCAAAAAACGTAGCTGATAGGAAACAAGTGAGCATGGTCAGAAAACTCGTCCTCTTCATATATATATTCAAAGGATTTTCAGCCGTTGTCTAAATATAAAAAAAATAAATAAAAATATAAATAAAAACGTAATGACAACTCTCCCAAAGGGGCTTTTCAGTGTCACGCTAAAACCCCCGTCTCGCCCAAATAAGAATCCCAACTGGTAGAAGGCAAACCAGTTGGTTATTTACAAAACCTGGCGAATTTGCCCCAGGAATCACCAAGGACAAATTCATTCAGCTGCCCGAGGTCTTCCGCATTCAAATCCCCAACTCGGACCACTAAGCCACGCTGCCTCAGCAGATTTGACTTGTAATGCTACGTAAGTGCAAGAGTTTCGCTGCGTAATTATTAGATAAAACGCACGCGATGTAAAGTCAGTCACTGTCCTATTAAAGGAAATGGATTATTAATAACTTACAGGCTCTAGCAGTGAGGCCAAACCAGGGAATGGTGAAAAATAGGATTGGAAGCATCTTGTCTTTGGTGGTCGTCTGTAAAACAAATTATAGATTTTACACATTTTCATTTTAATTAAAACAATAATCACATAGAGGTACGCGCCATCATCCATTTGTGAGGCTGATAGACAATTCGGCTAGTTTTACCGAGCAGTCTAATTGACAATAACAATATTAGAACCCACCCACTGACGTTTTTGCGCTCTCATTGCCTAAACTATTATTGCATCACGTGGTAGAAAATTGCAGGACGTGTATCATTACCTTTTTTAAATTTGAAGTGTTTGCACATCCTGTAGAAATGCAAGGAGTGTGTTTCATTCGTTACTGATCATGAATATTGTGCGCTCAAATCGATTCGTACTGAGCTGATAAGTTTAGGAAAAAAAGGTTTTCATTTTTTTAGACTCACCATAACTTCGTCGAAAAAGAATAACCAAACCCTTTTCGAAACTTCAGTTTATCTTCCTCGAAATTCATCATTCTGACAACGGAACCTGAAGGAATATTTTACTGTTTATAAAACAACGATACAAGATGGATAGTATTGCCAATATTTTGGGTTTTCCTGCTAACCGTAATAACATTAGTTTTTGGCGCTTGAATTTATCTCGACTCTGATTGGTTGTGCACACAATGGTTATTCGTACTGCCGGTGTTCAGTTCGCACTTGTCTGCCCCATGCCGCACTGAGTTTGAATTTTTTGCTCGACCGTTGAAATCCGTGGCCAATGAGAATGTATTGCTGTCCCTAAAGCTGGAGGTTTGGCCTACAAATAGCTGATTTGTCACAGCAATATTTCGTGTGAAGATTCAAATACGATTCAACTTTGTTGCAAATTTACCTTGAAGGTAGGATTTCGGAAAATTTTGAATTTCAATATATTTTTGGAGCTTTCTGATTGTTAGAATTCGTGTGGTTTGATTGCGTGTTTCCAACCTTTTCTTCTATTATGTATATTTCACCGCTCTTGTTTCTCCCAGCGCCAGAAACCAACCCAAAACAACACATAATAATGGCAAAATACAACAAGTCAACGTTTGTTAAGATATTTCATAATTTTTATTTCATTTTGAATACGTTTAAATCCCATACATTTACTTTATAAATCAAAAGATGATGTTAGAGTCACAAATATAGCTTGCGCTACCTGTGCCGTCTCGAGCGAGGACAGTTTCACACTTTGTTTCAGCAATTAAGACCTCGCGACAGAGAATATTTCTACAGGTGACTACAGTTCCATTATAGCAACTCAGTAGGTCCTCGTTTTCCACTCTTTTAATTTTATCTTCAGAAATATTCGCCATGCTTTCCACATTCTCCATCGAAACAATGTTTCATAATTAGTAAAAAAATGTTCATGATGATTTACACTGTATTTTTATTGGTTTACTTCGGTCAGGTGATATCTTACGAAACCGAAATGTCTGCGGCATGTGGCAGACCACCGCAGACATGTGTTTCTATTAAAAAATTTATCAGTCATTGCGGCGCCGAAATGTCGGGAAAGTTGCAATTGAACATTTTTCAACTTTTTTGGCACCGCAGGTCCTGCGTCGCGCGCAGACCACCGCAGACGCCTGAATCAAATGCTTCCATAAAACTTTGCACTACCACAGAGACAATCGCAGCACGATCTGCGGTGGTTACGGTTATATGGAAACCAGGCTTTATATTGTTCCTCAAAAGACAGAAATAAAAACTATATTGGAGGAATTAAATTGGATTAAGCACTCTAATACCACTAAGAATTGTAACAATCATGCCCGTTTCCATGGATATATACAACAATGTTGGTACTTCTTGCAAATAGTTTGAACCTATCAAACTTCGGTACAACATTTGTAGCAATAGTAATTTCAAATCATTCATGAGTAAGAAACATTTTCGTACCGGATGAATGGCTGAAAAGTCAATGAAATTTCTGTAGTATAAAAATACCTTAAATGCATACCGGTGTTAAAGCCGAACCTTCCTATAAACCGACCCTTTTAGTAACTAAGGCCTAGTTCAAACGTCGAACTTATCATGTGCCGAACTAAATAGAAAGTATTAAGTACATGATGAGTTCGACGTTT
>JAOBAY020077071.1:0-11176 GCA_025331085.2 Zoanthus sociatus
TGAGATTGTTCTTATATTGTTCTTATTTTTCGAGTGATTTCAGCCTCGATGTTCTTATTAAGTTTGTTCTTAAAAAAAAAGAGTGTATTTGCGGGATAAAAAAACCCCTCGGTTCTGCATGTTTTTTTCAAGAATTCCCTATGTCATAATAATCCGTAATTCCCTATGTCATTATAATCCGTAAAAGGGTAGCTTGCTTTCTTGATAAATCATGAACAGCTGCCACAAAGGTTTTGTTAAAATTCATATTAAAAATAATAAATATAAAAAACTTTGTTATAAAACTTTTAACACAACAAATATATATATGTAGCTTGTTTAATAAGTAATTAATAATTAGCTAATGTGCAGGTATACTTCAGCTTTATATTTCATGGTGGAGTAAGATAATATAAAATAACTATAAATATAACTAGCATTGTAAATCGAGCTTATTCGATGGAGAATGGTTCGATTCAATATTGTTATTTTCTGTACCTTAGAAGCCATCCTAGAATTGAATGCACCTTTACTTGAAATCGTCAAAGTCTTATGGGGAGTCTAAGGCGTATGTTCTCGAGTTATTGCCCTATTTAATATAGTCTTGACGGTCGTTTGTCCAGATTTACTTGTACTTGCGCTCATTTCTAAATTTATTGATGTAGCCAAATACCTTTTCCGTGGGGGAGTGGGTGATTTAACGATGTAGATCTTGTTAAGATTAATTTCTAAGTCGCTAAGATCGTTCAGTTTGGATGCTCGACGCCCTGCCATTTTTCTTCTATTTGCGTAAACGTTGACGGTCTCGATACTTTTCTATGGGTTTTACCTCCCAGGAAACTATTGCATTTTAGTATAAACCTACTAACTATCTAACACGCATCCTGTGTTCTGATTGGCTACTCTACAAGAGGTCTATATTTGCGATAGCCTACTAGTAGAGAAAGTCAAGATGGCGGATAAAAATAGTAATGAGCCTTGTTTCGCTATAATATTAGAGGATTTCATCAATAATTTAGTTGAATTGTAAATGTTTTTTTGTCCGCTTAATAGGTCTATACTAAAACAATTAGAACTCTCGGCCTGACTACGAGTTTGAATAGTCCATTCGGCCAACAGCCTCATGAGCTATTGCGGACTCATAGTCCATTCGCCCTCGAGGTCTAATTGTTAATTAGCTCTGCTTTACAAGCATAATTATCCACGGTTATTTGACCAATCACAGCGTGCGTACTACTTTAAATATTTCTTTTAAATCCGCTTAAGTAGCAACCGCTACGCATCTCTAGGGGTAGGCAAGGAGATGAAACTAAACATACAACAGAATGTCTACATGCTATGTGGCCACATTTTCAGGAACAACAGATTATAAGTTTAAAAAAAACTCAAATGAAATTCCGCAGATACCGACGTTAATCAAAAAGGAGGAAATATCTAAGAATGAACTCCAGCAATGAACAACAAACACCAGGCTAATGAAAAGCAACACGTTAAGCAAGTTTGGCCGATGTAAAATCTAAATCATACTGAGCACGTATTAACAGCAAGGCACAAGGTTCTTTAGATAATGAGACGTCATACATTATAATATCCATATTTGGAGAGTACATTACAATAAAGCTCGGTATCTCATTGGTTTACAAACAATGAAATTAAAGAAAATCAAAATTTTAATCAAAATTGCCAGTTATAGTAAACATTTCTAATATCAAATTCTAATCTGAATATTTTTAACAAAAGATTCTGAATGTTCTAACATCAAATTCAAATATGAATAATTCATTATGCATCTTTTCTAAGCTTTCGCAAAACGCACTTTCATCAAACACTTATATAAGATGTTCCTAACATTTAGATTAGAATTTTCTTTTAGAAATAAATGTTCAGACCTGGGATTTTGTTTAGAAATTTAATTTTTGTTTCATTGTTTGCAAAATGAATGAGGCACCGAGCCTTACTGGAATGTACTTTTCGAATATGGATATGAAATGAAAGTAATCTGTTTGCAAAGAAGCCCTTGAAACCAATTTCCATTATTTTGCGTTCCTGATTCATCTCATTCAAACAATCTCAGTATCAGGCCCCTTTCCTCTTCCCCGCCATAAATAAAGGAAACGGAAATGAGCCTTGAAACAAGATTGCGGTTAAAAAAATTGAACCTGATTTGTGAAAAAAACCTAAGTAAAATTAATTAATATCAAGGTAAAGTTGTTTTTGTGTCAATATAGCCTTGGCATGAATGAAATCTATAAATATTTTAAAAACAGATAAGCCAATGTACGGAATTGATACTTGATTACTTTTTTTCAATTTGTCTGACAATTGTGTCCGAAATGTAAATTTGGAAGCTGAAGATCTTCTGTTTCCCCGCAAAGCAATATTTTGGACACCAAAAGATGTCAGAAAAGCACTCAATATCTTCTCCCAACTTAGTCCAACGGAATAAAACAACGTGGGAATCCTTTGCTAGCAATAGTACACTCCACGGACTACATTATGTCTTCGAACGAGAAAATACAAAGTTTCGAAGACTCTTGTGGTGTCTTCTGATTATAGGCCAAATTATCTGGCTTGCTTTCCAAACAAACATCCAACTAAAGAAATATTTCAGTTATCGAGTCCAAACTAAAGTCACTTTGGAATATGAACGTTACCTATTATTTCCGTCTGTAACACTGTGCAACTTTAATCCTTTTAAAAAGAGCAAAGTTAAGCCAAAATACGAGAAACTGTTAGGCTTTGTCTCGACACATCATGGGAAAAAGAGCGTCATTAAAGAAATTAAAGAAAATGAGACTCTTTGGAACCAATTTACCAATGCAGAATTAAACATGACTCGTGAATATTTAACTAGCGGCTTCTCACTTGAGGAACTGATGTTTAAATGTCAATGGAGTGGAACACCATGTACTGTAAAGAACTTTACATCGACTCTCACAAGTTTTGGGGTGTGCTATACTTTCAACCCCGGTGGGTATTTCATAATATATCACTAGATAAATGGAAAAATAGGAATTTTTCAAACTGATATTGGTATTAAAACGTAAAGCTAAATTTAGTTATACAGCATTATATTAAAAATCTAGATAAACATGAAGCGGTGTTACTAATAATAATCAAAGTTAAAAAATGACTACTTATTGAATTTAGCTAGTGTGAAAAAAATTTGAGGAGCGCGTCCTTTCTTTTCTCTTTAGATAGCGATTTTAATTTTGTCCTGTTTACTTTGCAGTGCAAGTTTTCCAAGTTTTATAGGTAGCAATATCAAAAATTGAATTCCAACCGAAGAAAATATTTCAATCCCTATTTATGAATAGATTCTATCATCAATAGTGCAATAATCTTCTAAGATCGTGCTATAAAATTTGATTTTTAGGTTTTTCTGAAACTGCTATTTTAGCATTGATGAAAGCTCTTAAGGTCCTATTTCATGGACAACTGTAACATTTATAAAACGGCTAACTTTAACATAAAAAAAATGAATTTCCTATTTTCGAGCTTTTGGCACAATTCTTCCTTAAATTAATTATATTTTTACTGGCAACGGCAGGGATTAATGAGGACAACCTTTTTCTTATTCAATTTGGTTTAAAATGTTTGCAGGGTCCAGGTTGATGGCGTTTAATTGTACTAAAAGAAAAGATTTCGGTACAGCTATTCACAGCCTCTAATCGCAATTTTAATAAAGTCGTCTCTAATGACAAGTTTAATTGAAACTCTGTCATATATTTGACGGAAACAAATTGCCGAGTCATTTAGCATTTGTTGGAAAGTTGTAAGAAATATTACTTTAGCATTAACAAATGTTTTAATAAATTCAGAAAAATTTATTATCCGCTTAAAACAAATTTTAAATTAATCCTGAAATTCATTACGAGACAAAGCTACACTTCACTTAACTGAATAAATTGAAAACTTTTTGTTCACTGTTTTAAACAATTTCAAAAGTATTTTTCCGCGAACATCTTTTTCTTCTTTGAAGCAATCAAAACAGCATTTAAAAGATCTAGAAGACACTGTAGTCATTTTCGTATTTTTGTGCTTTTCATCAATGCAAAATAAACATTGTCATTAATCTAACTTCTAACTATATCAAATTCCAGGTTGAAAGAAATCTGTATTTTCCTGTCATTAAAACATGCAGTGAAAAACTTAATTCTGGCATTTTCCATTCCCGAAATGAATAATTCTTTTACGTGCTTTGGAAAAATTTGAATCAGAAAAATTGGTTGTGATCAATCTCATCTTTTCCGGTATTGATAAAACTTGGCTGTGAGAATCTCAAAACCATTAAAAGAAATTAGTAATTTGTAAGGCTGCAAATCACAATATCGATAAAATCTGTCGAGAGTTGCATGAAACGAAGATAGATAATTCACATTATGTTTAATAGGCTTACTAGGTTTTAAAATTTTTTGAAACTTGAAATCCAACTTGCTTAAAAAACCATTTGCTCTTAAATGGCTTATATACGAAACCACCTCTATACAAATCGGCATCTTATCAATAATTTACGCTTTTTTGAAATAAGTAATTAAGAAAATGATTTTATTGTAAATAAAATTATAAATAGGACCCCATAGATGCGCAGCCTCGCAGCGTATCGAGTTATTTTTTTTTACAGAAATGAGTAACAAAGCAAGTATTCAATCTGTTTTGTATATGAAACGTTGGTGAAGATCTGTACCTATCGCTAATTTGATCTGTTGATAATTGGATCACTGTTCTTCATTTTGACCTTTTTGATTCATATATAAGAAAGATGAAAATCTAAGAGGAAAACTTCAACAGATATGACTTGCAAAACAAACCAAGTTCATTCCGCTTTTTCTTGCGAAAATGATCATAAATCAACTGTGGTACCCAGTTACAAATGCAAACCCGCGAACGAGAAATGGCAGAAAATTAGAAACGAATGGGACAGGTTTATAGGAAGCTGTACTCTTCATGGGTTGCATTATTTCTTCGAAAGAGACCGCTCTCGTTTTCAAAGATCAATTTGGCTCGTATTTATTCTATCTGGCATTGGTTGGTTTGGTTATCAATCGTCATTGCTTTTTATAAAATATTATAGTTACCCGATTCAAACAAAAGCGATGCTTGTATACGAGAGCAACCCAATCTTTCCAGCTGTTACGATATGTAATTTTTGCTCCTACAAAAGAAGCAAAGTGAAGCAACTATACAAAGAAATGTTGGACATTTCAATTAGTCTCCAGACTGAATCGGAATTGTCTGCGAACAGCTCAAACCAAACTGCCTGGGACCATTTCAACCTAACAGGACTGAACATGACTGATGAATACATAACAAGTGGGTTTCCGATGGAAGATTTTCTAGTTGAGTGCAAGTGGAGCAACTCTCCGTGCAGTGCAAAAAATTTCACAGCGATGTTAACAGGGTTTGGACTATGTTATACATTCAACTCTGGTAGGTGAACTACATTGGGCTTGTTTAGCATTGAATCAAATTATTTTGTGTTAGGTCCAGTGTTGGATATACGACTAATGATGTAACTTTTATTAATGATTTTTCAAAATCTAACAACCACGTATTAAAATTATGAAAACCGAAAGCAAGCACTTGATTGAAATAGAAATGCGACAACAGTTAAAGTGAAGACTTTAGATTTAGTGTATGAATCAAAACTGGTTTGTATTGCACAGTTATGCAAAGAAGAAACCTTTTCGCAGCACACCTTGAATTGACATAAAATGCAGATAGTGTGAGTGTGTATGATGGCCGAGTAATTTATTATGTTTATCTTTCAAACAAATGAAGGGGTAATGCTCACCAACAGCGCATTGGTCGAGCAAAGTTTGAGTTGTCCTAGTGCACAACATAAGACAACAGCAGAGCTATAAACAACAAGGGGGTAAAAGGCAAACAAATCGCGAACGTAGAACTTTCATAATTGCAAAATCTCACCACAAAGGACAGACCACTCAAATTGAAACCAAAGTCATTATAGCAAATAAAAGATTTTCTTTAATTTTTGTTCTTTGTTTTGCTTGACACCTGCTGACACATTGATGGTCATAGTTTAACAGAACTTTCTGTATAATTAAAAAGTGTAGTCGTTTTCTACTGTCCTTTTGTTCTTTAACCACAACCAGCGAACATATTTATAGAACAGACAACTTGCAATGTCTAATCTGTTTCATGTAAGACAAAACAAAAGGAAAAACCCAAATTTTTTTCAAGAAGATGCTGGCAAATCTAAGAAGCGCAACAACTATCAGAATTTTTAAAAATTCAATATGAAAAATTAATAACAAATTAAATTGAATCTTACAATGAAATGAAATATTTGTATAAGCCCCGTTTCCATAGTGAAAAACATCTCAATACGTCTTTTAACAAGAAATTGAATATTATTATAAACCATTTTTCATTTAGGCTTTTAAAGACTACTTGTACCGGATGGGTATTGAAAATGCTCGTTCTTAAAAAGGTGATAACAACTATAAGGATGTCTTCAGTGAAAAAGGAAACGACTGTCTTTGCCAGGAAGTCTCCATTTTCTACAGTTTATGATCAATTTAAAGAAGGATTTCACACATGTCTTTCATATATTTATCTTGAAATGAATGTTAAAAGAGGTTCGGAGTAAGACTCTTTTTTCAAAACCTGATTATTAGTTTTTAGTAAGCAAACTTCAGAAATCCGACGCAACAATTTCTATAATCCAAAGTAATAGTGCTTTATCATCTTGCTTGAAATTCAGCTGTTGAGTTCTATGTCATTATAAGTAAAATTGATTCCGCTACCGCAAACGCTACCATTCAGTGTTTGATAGTAGAAGCACGATTTAACGAACTGCATGCCAAGGGACCAAAAAACATTTAATGCGTTTGATATGTCGAGGGTTCGTTAAATTTTTTCTCTTACTATAACTTAAGTGGAGCTGAAAATTTCGCTTCGTTATATCGAGGGCTTCGTTAAATGGAGATTCGAAATACATGTTTTTGTAACAAGTGATGAACTCGATAACAATTCAATGCCTCTATATTTCTAAAATGCATTTTTGAAAGTATTGGATATTTTTTTTCTATTTTTCCTATTATTTTCAGCTCTTGAGCAGTTAGATTACAGGTTTTTCGAAAAGATCTTTTCAGCCCAAAGGGCTATCGTAAACTACTGCAAAAGCGTTTGATTTGACAAAGAACGCTTAACAATCATATCGTTTTTCGCGGGGTCAGGTTTGATGTATCCCAGTTTGAACGAATTTCGTAACGCGTTCCTATTCTAATGTGCCTCGACTTCATGCACCCATTGCGCGTTGGTAACGTTTTGTCGACATCGTTGTTCGGCCGGTTGACTGTTTCTTAAGTTTGTTTCAAAAACTGTAACCGCTGAAATATGAGCAGAAATATTTATCACAACTTAAATACGTTGTACAGTGATATATTTTGTGTATCGTTCCGGACTCGTTAGCCAGTTTCAGCGTTAATTTAGTTCTTTTCAGCTGTTGTGTAAGCTCACAAGTTTGTCTGCTTGTGCTTTATGATAATAATAATAATAATAATAATAATAATAATAGTAATAGTAATAGTAATAATAATAGTAATAGTAATGATAATAATAATAATTACTTAATGGCAACTCTCCTGAGAGGCTTTTCAGTGTCATATTAAAATCTCATTTTCCCAGTTAAGAATCCCAACTGGTAGGAGGCAAACCAATTGGCAATTTACAAAAGGTGGTGAATTTGTCCCTGGGATCACCGAGGACAAATTCATTCAGTAGTCTGAGATGAGGATTCGAACCCGGGTCTTCCGCATTCAAATCCCCAACTCTGACCACTGAGCCGCGCTGCCTGATGATAATTTTCAATAATGATCTATCTAATCTAATCTGAGAGCATGCAGTGTTGGTGTTGGTGTTTTGTAGTTTACATTGACGGCAATATAAAATTGCATTTACTGACATTACTGAATGCATTAAATAATGTGGTAATATAGTGCAATCAAATTACCAAATCAGTTGTATTTAAAATATTATTTAGGAAGTGTGGTAGAAGTGCTGGAGAAGACAAAAAGGCATTTAGGGCAGTGTTTGCGCAGACTTTTTGAGGCTTTTAATAAACCATTATCTTCCTAAAGACCTAATTTGTAAACCCAAACACCGTGAGGAAAGCACAAAAGGACGTTTAAAATGTTAATTCTTCGTCAGAGCAATTTATGTTTAGAAGGATATTGCAGAAAATGAAATTACACCCGGTTTTGCCGTACTACCGAAGCCAAGAAACATTACTTACAGTTTTGATTTTTGCTTTTGATTTTCACTTTTGATTTTTGCTTTTGATTTCCACTTTTGATTTTTGAGTTTGATTCTGGCGAAATCGAACTCGCAACTAATCATGTTATAGCTAATGTCATGTAACATAGCTATAGTCTCTCAACCATGTTATAACTAAGGCTATCATAAAATAATAGTCTCTCAACTTACTATATTATTAACTTGTTATATAACATAGTAGCCACACAAATAACCATGTTATAACTAATGTTATATAAAATAATAGTCTCTCAACTTACTATATTATAAGTTGTTATATAACATAGTAGTCTCACAAATAATCATGTTGTCAATGAAATCGCTTAAAAAGTTCAATATAATAATAAAAGGCTAAGATGGTGTAAAAAAACTCTTACGTTTTCGATTAAAAATCATTTTCATCTTACTGGCTTAATCCGAGCTCTTGCTCCTATTGGTTCACTGACAAATTGATTCCAACGTAGTTTCCAGCTATTCATTTATTAGTCATGTTCTTACATTCCGTGGCTGTGACCTTTTCAGATTCTACGTGATGCGGCATTTTGTATACGGTACGCATCATTAAAGTCTATATTTTATCTACAATGCAGGTATTGAGGGTCATCCTATCTTGAAAACCAGACAAGCCGGCATTGACTTTGCACTTAAACTAACTCTAAATGTAAACCAGGAGGAATATTTTGATGAAATAACTGACCTGGCGGGGTTTAAAGTTCTGCTTCACGATCAGGACAGTCCGGCACTAATTCACGAGCTGGGATTTTCAGTTGCTCCGGGAACAGCAACTTTTGCAGCCATACGTAAAAACAAGGTTTGTTGTCAGAACTCTTCAAATTGTTTGGCAATAAGCTCTGTAATATTATTGCCATTCACTGCAAAATTAAAATTCTATCGATTAGCTGTTTCTTTAACATTCAAAATCAAAAGCAGCAGTTTTTCAAACAGTTTTTCAAAATAGCAGTTATCTGCCTATCAGCCGAGCTATTTTTTCAGAAATTTTGACTTCAATCTGCCAAATAAAGTCCAAACAGGGGGGTTTGTTTTATAGCCGAGAGTTTGATCGATTGACTATCGACTATTAAGCGATTTTTTTCGAAAGCTATCGGCCATCATCATATCTCTTAAGTTTAGGGTCTCGGCTTATAGCCAAGGTCGGCTTATAGCGAAATAACTACGGTAATTTGATTTCTTATCTGCCACTCGATAATGACTGTACTTTGGCAGACGATAATAGTGAATTCTATAGGCATTTAAATATAAAGTCAATACGAAGAACATAAAATTTAAGAAACCATTATTATTCAACCAGCTGAATGATTCTTGATCCAACTGATATAATCGCAACTAACTAAATTCAACTAAGCGCATACTAGAAACGCTTTTATTATCACAACAAAACAGTTGATTAACAATTCCCAAAATCCAAGCCTATTGTTGTAAAAATATTTCAGAACATTTCAAATTAACACCTACCATTCAGCCTTATTTAGATGTGCAACTAATACCCCATGCTAAAAGAACGCTTTAATTCTCCAAATCCAAGCCTACTTATGTTTTAGAGCATTTCAAATTAACACCTAGCATTCAGTGCAACTATTACCCCATAGTAAAAGAACGCTTTAATGAACACCGTAGAACAGTTGATAATCCTGTCTCTAAATCCAAGCCTACTGATGTTTTAGAACATTTTAAATTAACACTTAGGATTCTGCCTTAGACGTGCAACTAAATATCCCATGCTAAAAACGCTTTTTAAATATGATTCACCGCAGAGCAGTTGATAACACACTCTCTAAATGCAAGCTTACTGCACTGTTTCTTTTTATATAAGAACGTCGAATTTTTCGACTGAGGCTGAACGTTCTTAATTATTTTCGGGATATCAGCCTCAAATGTTCTAAAACACCTTCTTAACATATCTTTAATGATTTTAAACAATATAAATAATATATGTACTGTGTGTGGTACATTTGTGTTTACATTGATTTGTACATGTACTTTGTACTGTTAATTTTAATAAAACTGTACCGACTTTTTTACCAGTTTGTCTCAATAGATATACCTGTAAGAACTGCAATTTGATAAATGAAAAAACATGTAATGTAAAATTGTTATCTGCGAACTTTAGTCCAGAGTTTAGTTTATAGATTTAGTCAAGAAACCCACCGAAAAGCAAACTTTTCAATAACATTGTATCAGTGTATGAATTATTTGCAATAGGTCATCATCATAAATAAATGTTCTTCATCTTTTTCCAGCCTCAGCATGTTCTTAACACGTTCTTAAATTTTTGGCAGTTTTCAGCCTCATGTTCTATTAAAAAAGGTTCTTATAAAAAAATGAGTAATGTGTAAGGAGTATTTCATGCATACTAACACCTACTTTATTACAGGAAATTAACAATGCATGTAATTTACGCGAATTTAATTTCTATTTTTAAAATTATGAATCTTAATCTACCTCTTGTTAATTAAAATGACGTTAAAATTGAAAGCATCGTTATTTTAGGCCAAGTAAAGAAAAATATTAGTTTCCCGTCCCCGCCCCCCTCCTTTTTGCCTGCCCGCTCCTTTTTTTTATTATTTAATATTTCCTTTTACATCTAAAAATCTTTTAGCAAAATCTGAAACTCCTTCGTGCAAAACCCGATTCTGCTGTAAAATAAACTCAAAATACAAACAGTAAATCGAATATGATTTGATGCGTAGATACAAATGTAACAATTAACAGAGACTCCATTGGCGGGATTGCAGCAAAATGAAACATGAAACATGAAACCTGCATTCTGCTTTCACGTGGCCTAGTCTACACAATATTTTTTTATGTTCTGGTTTGCATTATGAAAATGCCGTATTTTATATGCACTATCTCTCATCTGAATTCTCGAAAAGGCGGCTTGAACTTGTTGCTTGCAAGA
>JAOBAY020077082.1:0-11173 GCA_025331085.2 Zoanthus sociatus
TATTTTTGGTAAACATCTTTTTTTTTTTTCATTTTAAAGCATCCAAGTTAACGTGTAAATGTCACGGTTTATGGTTTCAATTAAGTTTCGAAACAAATTTTACTGTTTTTTTCAAAAAAAGGTGTATCAGCTGTAGCCGCTTAAGTAAATACAGAACAGCTCTAACCTTATTTAAATACAGAAATGTTGCGGAGAAATGCGTACTAATACGTCCCTTGGCCATTTATATTTTCAATTTCATTATGCTACGAGCAAAGAGCTACGATAATTAATTTGGAGAACTGCTTTAATTCTGAGCCTCCACTGCATGCATGTGGGAGCTTGGTTGGCTATCAAAACGTAATGCTTTGCATTCATTATTGCACTTATGTGAGAATAAATTAAGATAACTATGATTCAAACAATCATCAATACTTATAATACAAGGATGCGATAAGACGAAAAGGCGGTTAAGAAGGTTGGGAAGGGCGGGGGCCGGAGGGCGGATCGAAGGGGATGGGGGTGGACAGTCCAAAAAGAATCTCCACTAACCTGCCTTTCCAAACATGATCGACTAATATTTGGAAGCCTAGTATTTCGTCCACCTACAGACCAAAATAAAGAGCTGGTATTTACGGGATGTTTTTTATCACCGGACCTGGACAGTATTTTACAGCAAGTGTGTTTAAAATGACTTGCATGTTAAGCGTATCGATGTTTAACCTTCAAGCAACTGTTCTCTCAATAATATGGCATTCGGGTAACAAAAATACACATGACCTCAAATAGAACTACTTTGACAAGAGTGATTGAGACAAAACAAACCAAAATGATCTGCTGCGATGAGATTAAGATCGACCAGAAGTGGTAGGCTGAATGTAAAAAGCAAGCTGGCATATTAAATTTTAGTCGCTATTTCCTTTTAAATGACGGTTATAATGATGATGATGACCATAGTGCAAGTGATGATGATGATGTAATGATGAAAGTGATAAATGATGATGACGACGATGATGATAATGAAAGTGATGTTGATGATGATGATGATTATGATGATAATGGTGATGATGATCAATGAAAGTGATGATGATGACTATAATAAAATATATGCTGATGATGATGATGAGGATGGTAATGAAAGTTTGTTGTCATTTGCCTAGGTGCGAACGCTGCAGCAGGAGATCGAGAATCTCAAGAGACAGAAGATCAAACTCGAAGAACTTCTAAGAGAATCCAAAGGTGAATCGAAGAGGTAAGAGACAGTTTTAAAAACGTATCAGTGGCTATAACAGAACGAAGATGTTTCTGTTATCTATATTTCATTTCTTATCAAGGAGTCGAAACTCTTTTAAGTGACCAGTTAGTTTAAACCTCGTGAAGAATAGAAATTATTGGTGTAACTCATTCTAACTTGTGAACCAGCTGATGAAACCCTATAAAATGACCGTTCATTTTGTTTGTCTTGAAGAGTAGAAATGGTTGGTGATATTCATTCTAACTTTTCAAGCAGTTGATGAAACCCTATAAAGTGACCATTCATTTGACCACCTTAAAGAAATGAAATGATTGGTGTTATTCATTTTAGATTTTCTACCATCTGGTTAGAAATTTTAAAGGATTCATTCAAGCTGCTAGTCTTGAATACTCAAATTCTTGCATTTCCAGGTATCAAGATGAGTTGATGTCTGTGAAGCGAAAGCTCTTGGAGAAGGAAACAGAGAACGAAACTCTCCTACGTGAACTGTCATCAAAGAATAACATCATCGCAACTCTCAAATCTGAGAAGCAGGCACTCCTGCGTGAGATTGAAACTATTCGCCATGAAATGATTGTCAGCTCTGAGGTAAAGATTCCCTTAAATGCTTGAAAATAATGCTTTTCTTGCCAGATTCTTGTAGGTATGATACAACACCTCGCCCAGTATAATCTAGATACGTTATATAAAAGGAGAGCCTTAGTTTGTAACTAACTTTTCGACTCTATAGCAACTGATAACCGTTTGTAAAAACTGATTCCTCCAATGCATTCAGATAAGCATAATCTTAGACGCACCCGGATGTACATTGTGTCTCGTTTTCACATGGAGAGCTTTAAAAAATCTTTTATCCCTCAGATTTGTTTGCTAATAATGATGATCCTTTTATTACATATTTCTTGGTTTTACATCATGCATTAGGATATTTAAAAATAGGGTTTATATATTTTTTGTAAATAGATTTTAAATAACGCAATTCAGGTGTTAAGTTTAAAATAAACTATCTATCTAAAACAAGGTCAAATGTTCATAGTCATCGCATGTAAGAAACTGACATTTCGCTCGTTAACCTTTGGTCATATCAACCGGTAACTTGTTAAATGTCATTTATTGTACTATCTCTGCGTGATCGTCGTAGTTCTCATCTTTTAATAACAGTAAACATGACCCTGAAATATGAGAGGTGCACTCTTCAATTTTCCGTGCACTGATGCAAGCTTTATAGGTAGATAGAAAATATCACGTTAATTTTAAGTGTCTTTACTTTTCAAATAAAAAGAAAAAGAAGACTAATTGACACAATACTTTTGAGATCTTAAACAGAGTCGGCCGGGCTTTGGGGGTATACGGTATTTCGGGGTACTTAATATTAGGTATACGGTATTTTGATGCTAAAAATATTAGGTGTTACACTTTAGTATAAAGTATATGTTTTTTTCAACTTTTGGAATTTTACATGAATTTTAAATTATTTTTGAGTATATTAAATGTTTCTTTTCGGGTATATTGGTATTCCGCCACCTCTTCTGGCCGACCCAGCTTAAAAAGCAAGAAATATTTTAGACTGTAAAGCGTTCAGCGATACCTTAGTAAACATGCCAAAACTGTTCTACATTTTCAGCACTCAGACAAAAGTTAGAGACTGAAGATTATACCTAGACAAATGATAAAAAATAGTTATGCAATGGTGTCAAGTGGGATACCGTGGAATATGCCGCCTTCAGGCGAGTGTGTATACTTGTAAAGAAAATACAATTAACAAGTGGCATTTCCACGGTATCACATGAGAAAGCATTGCATAACTAATTTATCCCATGAGAAAGCATTGCATAACTAATTTATCCCATGAGAAAGCATTGCATAACTAATTTATCCCATGCCTTAAATATACAACTAGCTCAAATGAGAGTTCTTCATTAGTTTCCTGTTCACTCCCCATGTCTCTACACAATTTTTACTTTATACAAGAAGAATTGTATAACTCTCTCGACGTTGACCGACAACTTTGGTGCCATTTGGGAAGCTTGTGCAAACAGTTTTGGCGCCATTTCGATAGTCGCTCGCAAGTAATGGCGGGAAAGCCAGGTGGAATACCACCCGTTGGATACCACAGAATATGCAACGGCTTTCCAGGTCTCTAATTGGCTGTATTTTTAAAGGCATGGAATAAAGGCTAATATTTAATGAACGTCAAGTAGATATAGGACAAAAACAAATTAAACACTAGTTAGCAGACTGAAAGGTAATTTTAAAAATATTAAAAAATGGCACAAAAGTTAAAAGTCTCAAAAATAATGACGATGTGAGACGGACCTTTATTTTTATTGTTAAAAAGGGACTTGACTTTCTTTGTTTTCCATAGAATTTTGAGTTTACAGTGTCTTTTAAATATCGTAGGGACTTTCAGCTTTGCCTTTCAGTAAATAAGGCTTGTATCGATTTTATCGGCGGTTGTGGAACCAATGAGCGGGGAACAACTAGGGTTTCATCTTCACGTTCATTAGAGTGTTCAAATTTGCGGATAGTTTTCATAATAAATTTATAAGGATAACCAGCGATAATGAAATATTTCTTAATCGATTCGATCTCGGTCTTTAGAGAAATTGGATTAAATGCGTTTATCTTTGCTAACAGCTAATTTGAATGAACAAATCCAAGCATTTTTTTGTTCCTATCCCCCTCTGGGATAACCTAATAGCTGTTATCTTTATATAAATGTGTCGTTTTCCAAAAGTTTCAATCAAACCGGAATGACTTCAATAGTCGAAAATATGTTTTAACTTTTGTACCATTTTTTAATATTTTAATCTTTTATTGGCGTTTGAATGAATATCGAAGACAATATATTGTGAGCGTTTCGTAAAACAAGGCCAGAAGCTGGTCTTGTTTTACGAAAAATTATTATTATAATAACAACAACAATTATAATAATATCAATGATAATAGTAATAAAGTGCAAATAAGTAGTTGGTCAGACAGACATACATACAAATGGATAGAAAGATAGATGTTTAACATGGACAGATTTAAACCATATTAAAATTAGAAAATTGCGAATGGACAGAAGACTATATATAGGCAGTGCATTGTTCGAATGTCATTTTAATATAAACGTAATAGTAATAAAAATCAACCAATTGTTGTAACCAGGTGACAGTAGAACACAGCGCACCAGAAGATGATGAACTTCTTTTTGCTCGTGAAGAGATCAGTAACTATGAGGCGAGTCTAAAGAGCGCACACGATGAGCGAGAAGGGCTTCAGGAGGAGATCCTCAACTTGCAAAGCAAGCTTTCGCGTCTCCAGAGTGATTACGACAAAGCTGTCCGTGACCTGAACGCAACAAAGAAAGAATGTGACCTTAAAGTTAGAAAGTATGAGGCTCAGCTCGAAAACTCTCAGAAACAGCGTGAAGATCTTAAGCGTCAGTTGGAACGGTTGCGAGACGATCTCAAGAAGAGCAAGGAGTCTATTAGTGACTACCAGAAGAAAGCGTTGGAAAACAAGAAAGTGGCTGATCGTCTGCGGGAAGATATGGCTGGCAAGGATAAGATCATCCGAAACTACGAAAAGAAAAACGGGGATCTTGAAGATCGTATTGAGCAGCTGAAGCAGGATTTGTCACAAGCGCAGATGAAGGCCGAAATCGAGACCAAGCAACGACTCAACATGGAACGCGATCTTCGCAATTCGGAGAAACGGGTAGCAGAACTCGAAGCTCAGGTGGAAAGCATGAGACAGGAATATGAAGAGCTCCAAAGAGAATACAGCGTGGTGACAAGCAAGCTGCTCAATTTGGAGGGACAATACAACAAAGCGAGTAACCGAGTGAAGGAGCTAGAGAATGAAGTCGCACGCTACCGCAGCAAGATTAATGACCTGGAAAGTAACATGGAGTCAGTTTCAGTAAAGAACGTCCAGCTGCAAAGTTCATACGACACGTCGATCTCAGAGCTAGACGGCCTGCGTGGTAAACTAGGTGGAACTCACGGCAAGCTGAATGATCTAGAGTCGTTGTACGACATAGCTATCAAGGAGAGAGACGACCTGAAGCACAACATAGCCCCACTTGAGAAGAAGATTGCAGATCTGAGAGCGGCCTTGGAAAAGAGTGAGAACAATCGAGATGACCTTGAGCGACAGGTTGACTCGCTGAGGAGTAAGAACGCCAGTTTAGAAGCACAACTCGAGGCTGCGATCAAAGCAAAGAATCAGCTGAAGTCGGATCTTGATGCGGAAAAGGATAAAGTTAGTCAGCTGAAGAAGGAAATCAACAAGCTACAAACAGCTTTGGCTGATGCCCAACGAAACGCAGATAAACTGAAAAACGACAACAAAAGAAAGCAAAAGACTATTGACGACTTAAGAAACCAAATCAAGAACCTAGAAGACAAAATGGACGAGCAACAAAACGAAGTTAAGGAGGCAAATACAAAGAATGAAATACTGGAAGACCAAAAGAAGCAGATTCAAGACGAACTGTTAGATGCAAACAGAATAAACGAAGACTTGGCGGAAGATTTGCGACAGGCAGAAGATGATAAAAAACTAGTCAATGAAGATCTTCTGAAAGCTCAAGAGGCAAACTCCGAGCTAGAGTCTGCATTTGAAGTTTGTGACAAAGAAAAACGCGACTTCGAGAAGGACGTGCTAGCTTTGCAAGACAAAGTGGCTCGTCTTGAATCCGAGTTGCAAGATGCAAGAAACCGAAACTCTGTCTTAGAAGAAGATGCCAAAAATCACGATTCAGTTGTAAAGAAGTTGCAAGACGAAATTGACCGACTAAAAAGCCAGATCTCTGAGCTTGAACGTATCAACGATAATTCTCGACGACAAATTATCGATAAAGACAGCACAATTGAAACATTGAAAAACAGAGTCAGCGACTTAGAAAATGAAATCGATGAAATAAAATCAGAGCTGGTTCACATCAAGTCCTTGCTTGAGGCGTCTGAAGAAGAAAACAAGAAGCTGAGACAAGAGTTGAACAGCAAAGAAGACGACCGTAATCGCATGGTCTCAGAACTTGAAATAACAGTACAGAGAAATCAAGATCTTGAAAGTGAGTGCGCCATTGTTGCTCAAAAGGTTGACACAGTTCAGACTAGTTATAATGAATTTGTTGATGGAAATTTTGATAAGGACAGACAACTTGAAGACGAGCGCGACAAAAATGAGAAACTGCAAAAAGATTTGCAGAATCTAACAGCAAAAATCAAAGTGCTCGAGGACAGAGATGAATCACGACAAAAGGAGCTTGATCGCTTGAAGGCCGAGTTGGAAGCAGATGAAGAGAGAATCGAACAGCTTTTGAAGGACATACAAAATCTTGAAGGAGAAAAAGATGATGTAAACCGCAATCTCTTAGTGGCTGAGGCAAGAAATAAAGAACTCGAGAATGACTTAGAAAATGCAGTGAATGACAAAGAGACAGCAGAAGAGAACCTTCACGATCTATTGTCTAAAATCAACAAACTAGAAAACCAGGTCGATACTTTACGCAAGCAAAACAACCAACTAAAGGAACAACTCATGGATGCAAACAACAAAATAGTGCAGGCAAAGGAAAATATTGCTGCTCTGGAAGGAAAAGTCAATCAGCAACAAAAGTCTAATGACGCTTTGAAAAACGTCATTGCAAAGAAAGATGAAGTCATTGCAGATCTTAATGAAAAGCTCAAGAAGCTACAGAAAGATCTTGATAACCTGAAGCGTGAGCTTGTTTCCGTAAAGGTATCAAACGATAACTTAAAAGAAGAAAAGAGACAGTCGGATCGCAAAATCAGTTCACTGCAAGATAGAATCACGCAGCTTGAGACCGAAATCAAAGATCTCAAAGCAGACAGAAATTCTTTGGAAAACGAACTTAGTAACAAGACGCACAAGCTTGCACTGCTAGAATCGCAACTGGCAAATGTCAAAAAAGAACGCGACAACCTAAAAACCGAACTTAGTAACGCCAATGCTGCTCTAAGGAAACTGAAGGAAGATTATATGGTTTTACAATCGCAACTCAAGCAGCTAGAGAGGTCTTACGAAACAAAGGAAAAAGAAGTCTCCGACAAAAATACAATAATAGAGAGGCTTAGAGCTGCTAAGCAAGCCGTAGATGAAGAACTTTCGGCGTTAAAGAAGGAGCTTATGAACACCAAGAACAATTTGGAGGTTGCACTCAACAAAATTAAAGCCCTTGAAGAAAGCTTGAAGTCGTCAAATACCAATCTGAGTAAACTTGAAATCGTGATTACGAATCTAAACAAAGAGCGTGAGGAACGAGATCGTGCTGGAGTGGCCCACGATACGCGATATATTGAGATTGAAACACTACTCAAGGCAAGCACAGACCGTGAGACCAGACTTAAACAAGACTTGCAGTCCTGCAAGAACAGACTCGAGAAGATGGAGAACGACTACAAGAAACTTCAGCAAGAAAATGTGGACTTGCGCGCTAAAATTAACGCCTTAAACAAGCAATTACGAGACACGAAGAATGCTTTAGATCGTAGTGACAAGGACCGAAAGGCAGTCAAAGAAGACCTGATAACAGCCAATAATCAAGTCGCCGACTTAGAGGTAAAATTCGACAACGAACAGAAAGAAAAGGATTCTTTGCAAAAACAACTTGATGATGCACTCGAAAGACTTGGCAAGGCAAGAGATGACATTCTCAACCAGGAACAGAAAATCGTTGAAATGAAACTCAACCTGGAACAAGCTGAGCATGAAGCAGCTGAAAAAGACAACCTTATCGAAAATCTACAAAATAGCAAAGAATACTTGGAAAACGAACTCGAAGAACTCAAGGCACAGCTTGAGAGTGCTAAGGAAGACAACGAGAGGCTTCGAAACGAAGCTGCTCAAACCCAACAAGAAATCCTTGACCTTAATAACAAAATAAACGAGCTGGAAGAAAAACTTGCGAGATTGACCTCCGAGAGAAACCGTGCCATGGAGGACCTTCAGGAAAGCGAATTACGTATCAGCAATCTCGAGCAAGAGATTCGAGATATAACTAATGAACGTAACAACCTTGCTGAGAAAATTGAAGAGCTCAAACAACAGCTCAGTCTTTTAAGAGATGAAAAGAACGCACTAGAGAAGCAATTAACCGAACTACAAGGCAAGATTGACTATTACGAACGGGAGATTGAAAGTCGTGATAAGACGATCAACGATTTGAAGAACACCAATGAGGAGCTCGAAAAAGAAATTGACATCATGAAGAGGAACATGCGAAGACTTGAAGCTGACTACGAGTCTGCACTACAAAAAATCAAGGAGTATGAAAAAGCTTTGCTGTCTGCCAATGAAAGAAACACTCTAGTTGAAAACGCTAGCGATGCAAACCGTGATAAAGTCCGAAAGCTTCAAGACGAAAACAACAACCTGAGAAAAAAGATAACTGAGCTGAACATTGCACACAAAGTAACAAGCGAGAAGGAGGCTGAACTGCAGGACAAGATTGTCCAGGCACAAGAAAAGATCGTCCAGTTGGAATCTATTCCACCAGTAATGGAGGAGCCGCTCTTTGCTGCGGTGAGTTTGTAAACAAATTTCCAATGCACAAAGTTCGTTTTGCATGTTTTTCAGACATGTTTATAAATAGTACAAAACTGGTTTTAAGAAAAAGAAAAATCTTCTTATGTTCGTAAAAAGTATTAAAGTGCAACTATACCATTTTTTTGTTTTTGTTTCAAACTGTTTATCATACAATTTAAAGCGCTTTTGCGAAAACGTTTTTATTCTTCGTCAGATGATACTCCTTTTTATAGTACTTTGAAATTTGAAAAGTTTCCTCCATCTTGGTTCATGGTCGCGTCCTGAATGGAACTGGTAATGGCCGTGAGTGACGTCAGTCTTGTTCTAAATTTATCTAAAAATAGAAAGTGAAGGCAACTAACGGTGAATATCTATATGAATTCGTCGAATAATTCCATAACTAAAGCTTATCAGGCAGTTTTTTTTGTTTCAAATTACGCCGTCAAAATTTAGCATTGACGTCAGTCACGGCTATCGCCAGTCCCTTTTAGAGCGCGGCCATGAACCAAGATGGAGGAAACTTTTCAAATTTCAAAGTATTATAAAAAAGAGTATTATTTGACCAAGAACAAAAACGTTTTCGCAAAAGCGCTTTAAATTGTATGATAAACAATTTAAAACAAAAACAAAAAAAGGTGTTGTTGCACTTTAAATTACTGGCCAGCCAATAGATATCCAGGATAAAACGTAGTGTTTGAGATATAAAGAAATCAAAACAATAACTAATTATCGCTTCATTAGCATATGTATGTGTACCAGTTTCTAATAAGGTTACAAAAGCTGAAGCACTGTACAATATATTGAGAGTGTTCTGCAAAACTAGTAAACATCTTCTGAAAATATGAGAGTGATATGCTAAACACTGTTCCTGTGAATTAATGGAGATTTTACAGAGAATGTATGGCTCATTAACGGTTTTATCCCCAGCTGTTTTGAGTATTTTGGAACCGCAATGTTTTAGAAACTGCTTACATAGAGTCAAAAATCTAATCCGACTGTTTGTTTGCTTGACAAGCATTCTCAAGTTTTAGACTAAAACCGTATTAATTTTTTATCTTTCTTTGCTCGCTACCTAAAGTTGTATGATAATGAAGCAAGTTGCAAACAATGACGTCAGCAAAGATTTGCCTATGCAGCTATCGTAACATATCGGTAGGCTAGTCCATAGGTCCTTAAAATAATAAAAAATAATAAAAAATAAAAAAGGCTGGTCCATAGTGTAATAATAATTAGGAATAACATACAATATCAAATGACATCCATTTTTCAGGCTGGTAAAGTTTCCCCCAACACTGTTGTTGGGAGATCACTAATGGACCTGGTTAATTCGGTACCACAGATGTCACAATCAGATTTTGAATCAATGCTAAACAGTAATATGCAGGCAAGTTTACAATGTCTTAATGTTCAATAAGTTTCATTTTTTCCAGTTAGAGTTTTATCTTTGTGTGTTGTGCTACTCTGTACTTTCTTTCTGGATTATTTGACAGTTCAGTGTTGAATGATTGTTGTCATAAATACAGAAGGAGTTGACATTCCAAGCAAATAAGTAAATGTTGATGTAATGCATCAGTCAATTGAAACCCACACCTCACCCCCTCCTCGGGGCAGGTTGGGGATACTGGGGGAATGGATGCTCTATTGGACAAAATGTTTGCCCAAGGTGGTGGGGATATTGAACAGAGAAATATAATGTTCATATTTGATCAAATAAATGGAACAGCAAACATTGAAGGCATACACTCTTGATCTTGTCTTCCTATTAAAGGGTTAAATTATACTTCATTTCATCAGACATAGAGGTTTTTGATTTTTTCCCTAAGTCTCTGTCTAAGGCAATTCAAAGGAAGAATTGTAAAGAAGATTCTACGAAAAAGTTCTAAAGAAGACGTCTAAAGAAGAATTCTAAAAAAAATAATTTTTAAGTAGAATTCTAATAAAAAGAATTGTCATTTTTTGAAGTTGTTTTCTTGC
This sequence comes from Zoanthus sociatus, assembly GCA_025331085.2. Taxonomy (NCBI): domain Eukaryota; kingdom Metazoa; phylum Cnidaria; class Anthozoa; order Zoantharia; family Zoanthidae; genus Zoanthus; species Zoanthus sociatus. The sequence continues at coordinate 10,748 of JAOBAY020077082.1, forward strand.
TAGAAACTTTTGCTATAGTCCCCATACCCCAGGGAACATGACGCTGTTTGATGCATTGTGACTGAAAATTTTGCCCTATGGGGTGTAGTTTTGCTCACATTTGACTTCAGGCTATGTCAACGTTCCCCTTCCCTACCCCCGCCCGAGAGGGGAAGGGGGGAGTGGGGGTTTTAATTGACTGGTACATAAGTTAGCATGATAGGCAGCGGAATAATGTATTCAAACAGTATCGAAAGAAGCAAATCTATGTTGAGCTAAGAAGCTATAAAAAGACGCTTTTCTAAAAGAATCGTTAAGTTTCGTTCTTGGCTCAAAGAAACGGCTGTAGCGCAATCAGTGAACTGAAAAGATGCTAAAAAACGTCACTATATCTCAGTACTAGGTCTAAATTTTGTTGTGAAAGCTGTTTTGTTTGCTGTGAATGAA
>JAOBAY020077093.1:0-11173 GCA_025331085.2 Zoanthus sociatus
TCAATCCGAAAACGCTCTCCAGTGTGGAGCTATTTGAAAACTATACCGTCCACACTTCCCCGTCCACACTACACCGTTTTCAAACAGTTCCTTTTTCCTTTGAAAACGGTGTAGTGTGGACGAGGCCTTAAGTCGAGCTGGTTTAGGTAGGTGTAAGGTGGATCAGATAGAACGGGTTTAGCTGGATCAAAGGCCTCCAACCTCGATGCAGCTATTCCTAGCACCTGAGGCCACGATGAAATGTCCAGAGGAGCACTTAGGCTGAGATTCATAGGAGCTACACTCTTTTTTACAAGAATGTTGTTTTTCAGATCGAGGCTGAACATTCTTAGTTTTTGGCCGATTGTAGGCTGGAAATATTCTTACGAATATTCTTAGTTTCGGGAATATCGGTGACATGGAATTTCCGTTTGTAAAATGACTGTAATATCGAAGAGATTCAAAGGTAATAGATCTGTATATGGCTTTGCCATTTGGGATTAGAGTGAAATTGCAATATATGTAATCAGTAATGTTTTTTTTCAAACATGCAAAATTATATTCTTAACAAAATCTGAGCCTCAGCATTATTATCAAAATATTCTTAAAATCTGGTCAATTTCAGCCTCAATATTCTTATAAAGTATATTCTTATAAAAAAAAGAGTGTAGCAATTATGTGAAAACGTCAAATATTTTAAGAAGTGGTCTTGAGTCACGTGAGAACATTAAGCCGCACAACAACTTGTTTCAATTGCATTCATGAAGTCTTACACCTGAAACGCCAGCTTCTTTCCAATGACCAAGAACTTTCATCATTCGGTTGATTATAGTAAACGATATGAGTCATCAGTGAACTGTTTTCATCTTTGCCTGGGTTTTGGCGATGATAAAAAAGAAATTTCATCGTAGAGTTGTTTAAAATACTCCTATACTTAAGCTATTAACTTGGCAGAAAAAACCAGAGAACTAGTTATCCTTAACAAGACTTTCTCCGCAATCTGCTCTAATCCATATTTAGAGTCGGACAGTTTTGACAATCTTTACTGAGTTGATGTTGTTGAAAAAGACCAGAATCAAGAACCAACGCAGAAAACTCAAGCTTAACCCACACCAAGTATGCTATATCTGTATCCTCGAAATAAGTTTTTAATCTGATACACTCCCTCCCCCACCACAACTCTATCCGTGCCCAAACACAACCCTCTTCCTGCCCCACAACAACCCTCTCCGTGCCCAAACACAACCCTCTTCCTGCCCCACCACAACCCTCTCTTTCACACTCTCCACCACAACCCTCTCCCTGCCCAAACACAAGCCTCTTCCTGCCTCACCGCAACCCTCTCTTTCACACTCTCCACCAACCTCCCCTGCTTCAACACAACTCTCTCCCTCACCCACCACAACCATCTCCCAGCCTCAGCACAACCCTCTCCCTGCCCTACCACAACCCTCTCTTTCACTCTCCACCACAACCCTCTCCCTGCACAAACACAACCCTCTTCGTGCCCCACCACAACCCTCTCTTTCACACTCTCCACCACAAACTTCCCCTGCCTCAATACAACTCTCTCCCTCACCCACGTCAACCATCTCCCTACCCCACCACAACCCTCTCCCCTTCCTTAATCATGGTTATGCTCAAGTCAATACTTTTTGTTTGAGGGGAGGAGATAAAAAGAAAGCTTACCTGTTTTCACGTGGTTGGAAAGCACTTCAGCTCCTAAGTAAGAGGAAAGGTCTCTCCATACTATCCACTCATGGTACAAAAACCTTATTTAACATCGGCCGTTTCCTTGATCCTCATTCTATGGAGTTATATTTATCTTGGATAGTGTTTTTAAAATCTATTGGGCATTACTTCATAAGTTAGTTACGGTATAAAACTGCTAACTATCTTTGTGAATAAAGCAAGGAGAAGACGTTTTGAGCGATATTTATCATCACTCTTGAAACGTCAGCTCCAATATCGTTGAGAATGTTGGTAATGTTATCAACCTTGATTTGTGCAAATTAAACATCTTTCTTTTAAAGTTTGCCACCAAGGCTAATCAGATTGTTTACCACTTACCCACTAACAAAACGGGCCTTGGTTTATTAGGAGGGGCTAGTTTCACTTCTTCATATGATAAAATCTCTTCCTGATGAAAATCTACAAAAGCGAATCATAGAATAACAGTATACACTTTATACACAAGCAATTTAAAGTATACACGAGTTCTTTTATTTTAACTAAGCATAACGATGTAAGCTGCAAAGGAACACTGAGATTTACTTATGGAAAAGAATGTTTGTTTAAAAAGCAAAAGTAGTTAAGCAAGCTCACACTGCTATTAGGGTATCGAGAACGTTCCTGACTACCTCTCCCTCTCTCTTCTCTCCTTGAGTCAACCTTCAGTTGAAGGTGAAACATTCATAAAGTTCTTGTACCATGATTCACGCTCTTTCATTGCGGCAAAAAGTTCCTTTCTCTAGAAGCGTCTTGATGGTGATGTGGGGTCTTTCAACTCGGCGCTTGGCCTCAGGCGACCAGAGGAGCAGTTTTCTTGCAGGTTCCTGATGGTGGGAGACATGTCTAGCTAGCGCCAAGCGATGGCTTTCACAACAAGTGATATGATTCGCAGTGAGCCCTACAGAGTTTTGTCTGGTACATGATGTCGTTATGATATGTTGTAGACCGCACACAACATTTCTGTGTAAGATCAAATAAGCCAGCTAGGTCAAACTAAATCTTTTACGAGCCGAGTGCCCCGTGGAGATGGTACTTTATGCCCACTTTCTGTAGCAATAAGTAGATGAGAGCCTTTGACTCCCCCTAGGCCCTAAACGGGACACTAATCCATCGCAGGTTAGCTCCCAACAAATGCTTGTACTCATTCACGTACCCCGGAAGGATGGAAAGCTGATCTAGCTAAGGCAGAAAAGAAGATCACCTAAATTTCAGGAGACTGAACAAGAGATCTTGTGGTTTCAAAGCAGAGATTTAACCAACTGCACCAAACATGCCGTTTACCTTGTTACTTAGCTAATTTCTAAAAAAATCTTTTTTTACAATCTTTATGAATCTAAGAGCCACCGCAGGTCTTCGGTTTTCTGAAGTGGTAAATGGATAAGATTATTTATCTTTCCCTGGTAGGTTGCCAGTATATATCTCCAAGCAGATTCTATTCATTTTATTAACTTGAAATGCTGACTTAACTTGAGTAAAAAAAAAAAATCACACAATTGTTCAATGCTCGTCAGAGCCTAAGTTCTAACAGGGACTTTTTAACTGTAAAGAAGAGATGTTACCAGCTTTGTAATCATTAGTAAAACAGCCCGGTACAGATTTAAGGAAAGTATCAATCACCTTTACCCACTGGGGTACTGTGCCTCCTTCTGCTTTTTGGCATTTGTAGGTTATAAAACAAACCCTTTTTCCCTGTAAAAGAAGTAACATGTTTTTGTGCATCAGAACCCCAACAACATAATACCAAACCTATAGGACTGCGTTGTTAAAAAGCTAATCTCTACCGATTAAAGTTTTGTTTATTGCTATGCTTTGAAGTTAACTTCTAAACGCTTATGCTGCGGCTAAGGTAATTTCATATCAAAAAGCTAGTTATTACTTTTTTTATTTTCAACCACTTTATTTCTTATACTTAACTGAGCAGTCATTTTGAAATCCTGGCTTATGCCGCTGCGGATATAGACTATTAACTCTTTCAGTCGCAGTAAGTTATCAACACTTAACTTCTCCCGACATAACACAAACAAAATAAGACATATAGTAACGAGAACACGAAAAGTGATCAACCAAAGCAAACTATACAGAAGAACAAACTTAAAATTCTCTCAAACTACTGTAGTTCAGTGAAAAGTATGGGCTCAAGTTGGGAGAATTTCAGAAACGCACAACAGGGACTGACAGGGTCAAGTGATTTGATTAGTTTACTAATTTGCTGTATCTTTGCCGATATTAAGTAAATTGACTAAATTTGCAAAACACTAACTAACCTTAAATTATAGCTTATTACAACTTCATTACAATATTGTACAAGCTTATTAATTTGTTATAGCAAATTAATATAGGGGGTCCCAGCCTTGAGAAAGGCTGTTTCCAGGGTTTTACATCACACTGGTGGGAATACGAAAAAAATGTGATTTGTAGCTAACTTTCTCAAACACTGTGAGACTATCGGGATGTTCGCCAAGTAAAACGCTACTGCTTAAATCATTCTCCCCTTTAAACACACTTTTTTAATTCCATCTTGAAATGTTATAACAACAAGTTTCAGTGTAGTTGACTACTTTCTAAACGTTTTTAAATCCTTCTACGACCCTAAAGCCTTAAAGATTGTTTTTATCTCCTGTTTTAAGAGGTAAACATATAAAGATCTTAACAAAATTAACATATAATTATTATCATGAAAATCATAAAGTGTTCACCATCATCAGAACTATACCCATTTTCGAATATTAGCATCATCAGCAGTATCAGAATTGGCTGTTCTAAAAATTAGTATGCACTTTCGTCATCTTACTATCACCATCACTATACGATGATTACGCTTAAGAACTTCACTCATACAATAATTCAAATCTTCTGGCAAACAAGTAAACTCACCATTTAATTGCTGTTGTTCTGTTAGATTTTCGAACAAATGTCGTCTGAAACATAATTTATAAAAAAACCTAGTTTGCTGGAAGGCAGCGTAAAGTAATTATCAGAGTTGAGGATCTGAATGCAAATGACCTTGGTTCAAATCCTCAACTGTGACTACTGAGTGCATATATGTCCTCAGCCATTCTAGGGACAAATTCACCACGCTTTGTAAATAGCCAACTGGTTTGCCTCCTACCAGCTGGGATTCTCAACGGAGGAAATTTGCTCGTCGAGGCTTAAGGTCGCAGGTGAATGGGGTTCAATTCCAAGATTAAGGCTACTGAATAGATTTGTTATTGGTGGTTCTAGGAAAAAAATCACCACTTTTTCAAACAGCAGGCTTTGAACTCTCTAATTTTATAAGGGGAAAAGCCACGAAAATAGGGCACCAAGGCAATTGTCGAAGGGTACCACAAGGCAATTACAAGCGTACTTTCAATAGCACAAGGGAAAATCCTATATAGTTATAGGTAATAATTTGAAAGTGCTAGTGTCTTATCTTAGATGATACAAGATGGTGGTATTGATACATTAAGCTCATTACAGTAACTTACAGCAGTAGTGCTGAGTAGATGTGAGTCATTACAGACTTTGCGCAATGATTAGACTGTTTTAGGAACAGGACGTGAACAGGACGCGGACGTCAGTCGCGATGTGAAAGAGACTGGAACCGATTATTTTTCCCGCGTCTTAAATTTGGCGTCGTGTTGGGGTTTGACGTCCTGACCAGAACGTGAAGAGCATGGCAAATTCAGGCAAAAACTAAGTAAAATATTCAAAACTTAAGTATGTGTGAAAGCTAGCTATAACAAGAAATGATTTGTTATTGTACGAAAAACATCTAAAACCGAATGTAAAGGCAACCAAGTTCCAATGTTTACAACTGAGACATTAGAATCTTGAACATGATGTTGTGGCTTAGTCTAGTAATTTTGTTTACACAATTTCTTTGTTAAATTTAGGTTCACAATGAAGTACAGACTGAGCAAAAAGACTCGATGATGATGAAGGAATTCACTTAACATCAAACATTGAAAAAAGATTATAAAAGTTATCTATGCTAACAACATCAAGAAATGAAAAACGACTTTTAAATCTTTAAGGGTTTTGCAACTCAAATACTTCAGAGACTAATACTGTTTTAAAAGAATCACTTCATCTAAATAATTAGGTAAAATAAATATCATAAAAATATGTAGTGAGTTACTCTTAAAAACTTTTTAATAAAAAATTACAATGTCCAGAGTTGTACACTTAGATAAGTTTTAGGTCATTTGAGAGTTGATAAATTGATCAAACATTTTAATTATACCTTGCGTTATTAAAAAAACGAGCAACGTTTCATTCACACATCATAACAAACTTTTAAAATAGAATTTTATTTTTATTATTCTAACTAAACTTATCATATTGTTATTTAATCTCCTGTTTATTTGAAATAAAAATGAACAAACAAAGAACAATGGCATTCTTTTAGAAATTCCAATAGCTCAGGTTAATTTCCACAGAGTTAGAAATAACCAGAGAACCATGGATCAAAAGTTTACATGATTAAGCAATATATTTCCTTATATGCGGACTTCAGGCTTAGTTGCACGAGTACGCGAGAAAAATCCAAGTGTGTATTTGCAACGAAAACACTGAAAAACATTTATATCTTGTTCGGCAACTGTCAATTTTCTTTACGAATCAACCACAAAATGATTTAATGGGCAGTGGTGGTTGAACTAACAAATTCTTTGTTAAATTTACGCTTACAATGAAGTGGACTGATCAATAAGACGCGATGGATAATTTCTGCGTAATGTTTCAAAGCGCGAGGAAGTAATGGTTGATTCCAGTTAATGCAAGAGTTTAAGCAGTGGTTATGTGCTTCAAAAGTGAAATTCAGAACATAGTTAAAAATCAAGCACAACGCTGTTGAACCCCAAGCAAACCTCAAAGTCCCTTTACTCCGACGAAGGACTAACGTCCGAAACGTCAGTAAGTATTCTCTCTTTTACGGTGTAGAATTTACACATTTTTATTAGTAAAACCTCAAAGTCCTTCGATACCTGTACAGATAGTCCCTTGGGAGCAAGTAAGCTTACCAGGAAATTCTAAAGTATAAAGCAGTAGCTCCGGAACAGTTTTGCGAAATCGAAATTTAACTTTTACTACAGTCGCTTTCGTCAATGTTATCAAAATTAAATCTGTCATATTTCCAGTAAGGAAACACTTTTTTATTGATACATTTTCCTCATAAAAAACTGCAAATTCTTCATCGTCCATAACATCGTCAAAATACGCAAAGAGAAGTGCTGCAAAAACAAGTGCTTCTCTGACACATGAAAAAAGCTTTCCTTGTTTGTCAACAACACTGGGCATAGATGACGGCGCGTCTTCTTTCCCGCGCTAAATCATAAGACAGACGTCCCGTCGGTCTCAGTTTCCCGGGTTGTAACACCGTCAAACAGCGCGTCCTGGATCCCTCGCGTCCTGCTTATAAATCAGTCTAATAAGGCGACGCCGACGCCAACGGCAAAGAACAACAGTAATACAATAACTGCATATTGGAATGCATCGAGCTTGGTACCTGCAGGGAGTTATTGCTAAACTAGAACGTGAAAGGACCTTTTTTTAGAGTTGTTGAGACTTCGAGGATGTAACTTCAAACACTTTCTCAGTCCTTGGAGCTTTGCAATAGTAATTGTTACCTTTCTTGAAAATACTTGCTTGGGATAATACCAATTTTGACATCATCTTCTTTTTTTGCCTTAAAAAAAATTGAAATAATCATGAAGTTAAACAGACCTGTTAATGGTTTTAAACAGAACAGCAATAAATGATTCGAGGAACATTTCAAGTATTTAATCCAACATTTATAGGATATGATTTGACACTCTGTTTAATAGATGTTTTCTACCTGTCACTTCAGTACACGTGAATAAAACTAACATTAGGGAGCTTAAAAGCATCAGGCATTCTTGGTATCACGGAGAACAATCGGAACTTAATTGTCAGCAGATGTTGCATACCTGAACACGTCATGTGGTCGTGGCGATCTTCACGGAGGCCTACAAGTCGCTTTTTGCCTCCGTGTTGTTCTGTCAGAACTACAAAGGTTTTTTTTTTATCAAAGGAATGGCTTCAAGCACTTCGTAAATTGTCAATAACTTTTGTAAGTAAATAATTTACTTACAATTACTTTAACACTGACTTTTGCTCTTGGTTCTTGCCGTATGTAGAGCCAATTTTACAAGTTAAAGTTTGTTTACGACTGAGCTCTACAAAGTTAATTTTTGCGCCTTTTTACCCTGCGTGCGTCCGTCGTTGTAATACGCACGTTGCCAAAGTTAAAACTTCGCGCCAAAAACGCCGTTTTTGATCCAGTCCACTCACGGAAAATAGACCTCCGTCCCCAAGAAATGTTTCGGGGCTATTAAAAGCTCTTTATTAATCCATTTTGCCGGTTTTATGGTACAACAACTGAAGATGATTGACAGTTATCCATAAGTTCATTTTAATGCAATGACTGGAAATATAGGAATCTAATTTTTCATGTTTCAATGACAAAAAGTAGCTATACAAATATCATAAAAAAAACATCAGCAGTCGCTGGCACTCTATTCGTTGACCTTTTTAGGATGGAGATCAAACCCAGGCCCTTAGAAAGCAGATGATTTATCAACAGTGCCAGCTGCACCACACTCAACCTTTACTCCCATGATCGCAATTTAGATGTATAACATTGGCTTTCTGACACAGTGTATCAAAAACATCCCGATGATCAAGACTTTAATTTATACCTGCCACCAATTGTAGTCATCTTTGGAAAGAACTCGAAGAATATCGCCTTTCTTGAACTTGAGACCAACCTCAGGGCAGGGAATAAACTTGTCATCTTCAGGGTTATTGTCAAATTGAGCTCGAAGTAAAATCTGTAGTGACAAAACAGGACTGTTAATTAACAACTATCCCCCAAAGGGGAGGTGAATAGTGGTGGATATACTTTGAATTTAAAGAAACAATACAATGTAAACCGAAGCGTCGGGGTATATATCTAGCGCTAGTCACCGACCCTGAGGGGAATAGTTGTTTTAGTATTTACCAAAAAATAGGATAAAAATGCACTTTATTTTAAAAAAAAATAGTTTAAACGTTTTTTTTATTTTTTGCGCGCGCGCTTTCTGTCATTTTGACTTGCGCTTCAAAATCAACTAATGGTCTTGGATATCGCGATTTACGGGAGCCAATCAGAGAGCGAGAAAATGGCTGATATCAGTTGCTTTGGTAAATACTAAATGCTGATAAGGTACAATTGTCAGCAAGAAGAAATATTGAATGATTGTACAGTATACCAATTTCCTGGAAATGGTGTCCATCAACGATCTGGCGTTTAGCTACTTTTGGCGTATTAAAATAAAAGTATGGGTTGGACACGTATGTTAGTACGTAACTTAAAGCCACTAAAATTGGCACCAAGGGCACATTGGTGGCGGGTATCATCCATTAAATCTACCCCAAAGATAGTGAACATGGGCTCAGTTGTTCAAAAGCCGATTAGTGTTAATCCTGGGATACATTTTAACCCATGATCTTGCTTCCAATCTTATAGAGACGGATTTGAGCTGTAAATTTGGGATTAACATGTTTTCGCCTTGGAAAATCTGAACAGTGTTTTATAAAAACCATCATATTTTCCTTAATAAAGCAATAGCTGCTATAATTTTTTCCTAACCCAGGATTCAATTTAACCCACCTTTGAGCAAATCAGCCCTGAACTTTAGCAGCTATAGCGGCTGTTTTAGCATTTTTTGGCCTCTACAGCATGGCAGAGCTAACAAACAGACCCAGAATCCCACAGAGAAAACGCAATGCTTATGGGATGTAGTTTAAATGATAACCAGTAGCAGAGATAGCACTGTGTTCTTTTAGCCTTAAGCCGCTTTCTTTACAACTTCTAACAAGTGAAATTTATAACCAAAACTTCTTGTTGTAGTCTTTCATCCTCATTTTCACATCGAGGTTTGCCATTGTTATTACAATCTTTTTGTACTTGTCGAAATTCACCATCTCAAATATTGTTTTGGTGGGAAATATGAAATAGACTGAAACTCGATCATTCATGGCTTTTGTTTAAAATGGATTCTTAAACACTTTTCACTTTTTGTATAAAGATACACTGTAAGAAGTTGCAAATATCGCTAGCAACATTATCTCTTGGTGCAGGATTATGGGCACGATGATAGCTGTGCTGTACCATTATTTTTTTAATGTAAGGAATCAAATTTTCAATGATGGAAAACATTACAGTGTATACCTGACATTGGCTACAAAACAGAAACGTATTTTGATGTTTATTGAGGTGAACAGTCTGTCAAACTCAATATAAAAAGAAATCTCCGGAGAAAACCTCTGAAAACACACGGTGTGTTTACCAAGTAAACACACTGTTTACCAAGTTTGATGACTCTTCAGGTTATGACGAGAAACTCGGACGTGACCAAGTCTGCAGTTACGCGATTATATTAAAAGTAATATTAATACAAAAATAAAAAATAAAAACAAAATAATGTCGGGAGCTTCTTCAATGGTCCTTAAGAAAATGAAAAATATGCTAATCAGAGCAGAAAAATAATCGACCGTATATTCTCTTTTGGACACACACACTGTCACAATACTTCATATGTACAAAATTTTGTATTGTATTATGTCAATCTGCAGCAAATATATACAAACATGTGCAATGGTGAAGGATATAATTCAATTTTTTATGAACCAAAGCTATAACATTTTTACATTTTTAAACCAGGAATGGTGTTAATTAAAACTTAAAAATATGAGAGAAGACAAATGCATATGTGTTAATCAAACCTTTTTCTCTTGATTTTGTTTCTTCTTCTCAGTAACTGGTACAATTTTCAACCTAACTGTGTCTTTGACGGCACTCTAGATTTATAAGGAGATTAATAGGAACTACTGTTAGTATTTAAAACACCCGAACACTGGAAAAACAGGAGTGGGGTGGTGGAGATGTGTGGAGGTGAGCCTTGACCTTTCTGGACATTAGGCTAAGGTAGAGAAGACTGAGATGGTCTGGAGTGTTTTCACAACCTTTGAAAGTAGACGTTACATTTAGTTGAGTAAAACTAAGCCCGAAAGGGGGACAGGGGCATGCTCCCCCAGAAAATTTTGAAATTCTAGACTCTTGGAGACCCATTCTCCAGCAGTTTGAGACGCAAAATGGTATATTTCATTTTTATTAGGTTCTAAAACTCCAGCCAAAACATTGCACTTCATTCATTCAAACATGAGTTCAAAAAAGTAACTGCAATTTTGAAAGAGTAAAATAATTATGATGCATGTGATTGATAACAAATGAAATAAATGTGGACAGAAAAAACTAAGTAAGTAATTTAATTTCAAATTTTGAATCTTTATGTTCTTTGCCTACAGTACCGTACTGTACATATAATATAATAAGACAGGAGTGTGAGAAGAGACGTACCTTTGAATTGCCTTCCCCCACCTGAGCCTTTCGATCAGGAGTTGATCAGGATCGCTGCTC
>JAOBAY020077104.1:0-11171 GCA_025331085.2 Zoanthus sociatus
CCCCCCCCCCCCCAAAAAAAAAAAAAAAAAAAACAAAACGAACACGAAAGAAAATTACTATCAATTTACATGCAGCAAATGGTTTAATAGTGAACGGCAATGAAACATTTTTCAAAATAGATAAACTTAAAGGTTCTTTATGGCGTGGCCGATTATGCAGGTAGTACGAAGTAGTTGCACTGTCCATATTACATTCTTAACTGACGAGTTAAGATTTGGGGTTTCAATGTTTATATAAGATGGGTCAGTGTTGAAAATCCGACAGCTTTTGAAGATAAAACACTTTTGATAAGTGGCAGTTTTTCATTTTTAGAAACAAACTGAATTTGATGACAGTGTTGTTCTAACGCGTAGCTCTTAAAACCTTTTACACTTACAAGTTAACATCCATTCAGTGACCAGTCATAAAGAAGGACACGGTTATGGATGACTTTACAGAAAATACCCGCTATTAGTTCAATTCATATGAATTGGTAGCCGGTTATTTTAGTGTTTTGAGCATTTTTACTTTGTAACAAACATAAAATTTAAAATAAGTTAACTGAAATGGTGTTCTCTATTTTGCTAAAACAAAAAATATCTCATCAACTCCTATTTTAATTTTAAACAATGAACGATAAAAGATATTATTTCTAAAACAATGTTTTATATCTTAATCAATAAAGTTTTGCTAACACATGAGCAAATATAAAATAAAACTGCAATATTTATTCGACATTTTGGCATCCTCTCGATGAATTGTAAATCTTGAAAATGGCATTGACTATTGAGAGATGCCGAAACATTGAATAAATCTTGCAGTTTATTTCAATGTTTTATGTACTGCTTATTGAAACAGGTAAAGATGTAAATGAATGATTCATCTATGAAGATATGATGAGAATATAAAAATTGAGTCAAAAACAAAGTGATTTGATAATTCTAAATAACATGATTTCTTCAAAAACCAGTTCTGATTTGTTAAAATTGGAGTGCTTGCCAAATAAATGCAAATTTTATCACAGATTTAATATCAAACTTAAAATAAAGTTGTGCTTAACATTTGTCAAGCCATGAATGTTTTGTCAGCTGTTAATTGATATTTGTTATTTTATTTTTATTTTTTTGAAAGCATTAATATTGACAAAATACTTTGAATCTTTTGACTGGGTGTGTGACGTTAAACACGAGCCCAAGCGATTTTTGAGGTGACTGGAACCTAGTTGTTCATGAAGGCAGACACGTTTAGTTCTGCTGCAGGCTTTTGTATAAATACTGCGAATATATATCAACATGCAGCATTCAACACAACTCACCGACAGCGAAACAGAGAAAAAATTTAACATTTGTTTTCATTTGAAACCAAAATGTCTTTACTTCATCCATTTATTACCTCTACAATCGGATTTTATGTTGTCTCTAACATTCATCCCTCATACAAAGTATCTAGGGAGCTGGTTCGTAAACGAAAGAGACACCCTGGTAAGGTTTGAAGTTTTGAATTTGTATTCACTTTTTGTATAAGACCGTTAGTTGCTTTTAAATAAGGTTCATCATGTCTAATGATAAATGATGTTTGTTCTGATCATATTCCTTATTTGTCCAGCTCTTTAACGTTTGATTCAATGATGATTAGTAATTTTTACGACTCTTACATAATCATTGTAAAACGACTAATAACTTCTGACTTATTGTCGTTGATAAACGAAAGTGATAATGAATTCATCAACAATATATTGTTTGGTACATGAAACTCACTGTACAAAAAAAATATAAAGAAGTTCAAAAACGAGGTATGAGTATAAAGTCTATAAAGCGTGCACTTTTATCCTTTCTCTTACTATTTATAGATTTGGAATTATGGAGAGATTTTTTTGCTGAATTACTCTTCTCAAAATTATAATTTGTAGCTATCTAAACTTTTGCCAGTCAAAAAGTGTAAAACACGCTGTAAAGGGTAAGAAAATATTTGCTTTGGTTGAGGAAGGAAGTTAAGGGAAATGCCACTCCATTATTTAAAGTTACCGAGTTGCACTGTGGGACAAAAAATGTAACAAAGAAACTTCTTCAATCCAGTTAAACTGAAGCAGCGAGTACGTTTAGTATCCATTAGTATGTTAGTATTGATTGCAAGTTATTTAGCAGAATCACATTGTAGACGCCACTGATCTGGTTTTCAACTAAATGAATTTCTTGGTCTCGGCAGACATTGCAACCAACTGGTTTCCCGACCTATAGTCTCTACTAGCACCTTAAAAACAAATAAAATACATCTTTTTTCGTTAAGCAAAAATATTACTTGTATCTGCTGGCTTTGATAGTTGAGCGTTTTTATCAAATGATACAACTGTAGGTTTTCAAGAATTATTATACCTAAGAACTGAACTTATCGTATTGATACAAAACAAGTCATATAACAGTTTCACATGCAAAAAGTTTAAATTTGATTCATTGATATAGACAGTGGCACTGAAAAGCTTCTTGATTCCAGTTAAATAATGATCATGACTCTAAAGTTTTTAAAATCTCAGTTCAACTTAGAACATGATTTTCAGTTAAAATGATTTTTATTAGAAAGATTAGGTATATAAATTCCTTGCAATTTAAATAAGAATGAAACACATGAACAATTCAGTGTTTTCTTCAGTTCTTCTCAACAGAACTGAACAATTGGAGTTTTTGAGATTAGCGCAAATTCTCTCTTTCAGCTGATTTTCATCTTTGGACAAACTAAAAATTAATGTTTGGTTTCTCTCAGTCTCATTATCAAGTATGAATGTAAAAACTGAACAGGTATCAGCTTCTTAATTTTGTCCATTTCTGATTTAGGTTTTAAGTAACAACAATCCGTTTGTATTAGGTGTTACATGAAAAAAGTTATAGTATTTCTTTTTCAACGAACATTTACTAGAAGCATTTATAGCATTTTAGTATTTACAAGTTATTTCGTTTGCTTATTCTTTACAATGATTGAAAGTGTACCGTTGTAGTAAAGAGTTAAAACGCGATTTTGGTGGCCCGGCGGTATTCATGCTGTGGAAACCGACGTTATGGATTTGAGTTTAAAAAGCGTATGGTTACAGTCATTTAACGTGTAGTTTCCAAGCTTTTTACTGCCGCCAAGGTTTGTTTTTAGTGTAATCATATTGACAGTGGCATCGCGATACTCCCAAGTTTAACTTTCTCGGGCCTCATTACGATATAAGACTAAGAGGGATAGAATGCACTCTTTTACATTTAGTTACCTGTGTAAAGTGAGAATTTTCTAAAATTTAAACACTGTTTTTTTCAAAAATATAAGCGTATTTTTAATGGTAACTGAGGAGAAACTAGATCAAACAAAATATAGTTACTGATCGTCCAATCCGACTTAGCTAGCGTTTTACTTTTTAGTGACTAATTCGCTATGACTATTTTAGACTAACATCTAAAGAGTAAAGATTGCGGCTTGAATCATTTAACTCAGGGAATTTTTTTGTCTTGAACATAGCTTGAAGCTGTAGAAAATTTATTAAAGCGCAAATTTACTTTTTCTTATTTTGATAACGACGTTGCTGATCTGAAAAAAAAACCGAAAAGTCTGTATAAAATTTTTTTCCGGCACTGACCATACCATTCGAATGCACGAATTTGAAAAGCCGAAGTGGCTTGTGGGATCTATAATACTAAACACGTGATCTTATCTGATATTGTGTTTGAAGTTGGGATTTGTTTGTGACAATGTTTTGTATAGATAGCTAATCTGAATTTAAATGTGATTTTTAAATACCATTAATCTATTTTTTGAAGATCGTAGAGAGATGTCGTGCCTGCAGTCTGTTGTAGGAGAAAAGCCATGTGATTTTTGCGCAAAGAAAGAGACGCCATTTCGCTGTCCAAGATGTAAGTCTGCGTTTTACTGCAGCAGAGAACATTTGAAGTCTGACTGGAAATTACACAAAAGAAAGTGCATCGGTTATACTGAAAGTGGAAATCAGCCGGCGATAACGGATCGAATATGTTTGCGAGACAATGGTTTCATTGGTTTGGGAGCAAATCCCTACAGTAGCGATCCGTATCACGTAAACCGAACGATGCAAGAGAGTCAAAGTGAGTTGGCAGATTTCGTTGTAAACAGTCTGTACCTAACAGGTCATTGCATCGTCGATAATTTCAACGGAAACAAATTAGCTATGGAAATTTTAGAGGAAATGAAAGGTCTTTCGAATCATGGTTGTCTTGAGAGCGGTCAGCTTGCTTGTAGTTCGAAAAAGAATTCTGTCGCAACGTCGGATCAAAAAATTAGGGGAGATAAGATAGCCTGGATTGATTCGGGAGACCCTGAGTGCCAAGCTACAGCGCGCCATGTATCTGCACTTGATGCATTAATATATCTTTGCAATGAACTTATACCAGAACACGATATCCGAAACCGAACTAAGGTTAGTGTCTCGGTAAATATTTTCGATTAATATGTTAGAGTCACAATTCCATTAAAAAACGTGTTCAAGTTGTTTACATTTCATATGCAGATTTATTTAAAACATTCCGCTTATATATTGTTAAAAGTGGCAAACAATTTAAAAATCCATTTTATTGTTTGCTAAACTGTTGTTTATCAAAGAGTTTCGTAACTCATTGGTTTTAGTAGAACTTTGCTAACGGTTATAGAAAATTGCAAAAAGGTCAAGGTTACCGTTTTAGCTTCTTCATTTTGTCCCATGGAACTGGGAAGAGCCACGGTAACTACCTGACAGGCTTAATTCAGTTCTTTATGAAACTGTGAATGAAACAAGAACTCTTGAATCGTATGATGTAAGGGAATGTCCGCCTAGCCTACTATCATGGCATTTGGTCATGTTTTAGTGGCTGCAAAACCTTTATAGTTACTGTATGTGTTATTTATACTTGTACGTGATCAATCTTAAATAGATTTAGAAATTTCCAGTTTAAAGTGTCAGGTAATTTCCGTCTAGCACAATTGTGGATAGGTATCAATATCTTAGAATAGAAGACCTCTCTCTCCTTTCTGACAGATACAAGACTTGTGTACTAAATGTTCAAAGTCAAAAACAAACAGAAATGTTATTGAATTTTGTGTTACCATACAAAACACAAAATCGCAGATTTATTTCAGTATTTGTCAATTGTTTTTAACTTCAGTGAGATTGCATTCCTTGAGTAATGGAATAAAAGGATTAAGTTTCTGATTCTCAAATTTTAAAGGGCCCCAGGCCTTGCACATTAAATTATTTTTTTTGCATTCTAAAGTAGCGTAAAAAAAGTGGTAAATAAACGTGTATCAAGTAAAAAAGTTTCCAAATATCGTTTGAAAGTGGCAAAATTTTGTTTATGATGTAAACCTTTTGAGGTCATTCAAGCAATGTTTTATACAAATACTTCCTCCCCCTCAAGTGGCTCATGTGATTTAAGAAGTCTTACAAATATCTTTAAAATACCATATATATATTATGCAAGTTACATATTGAATCTCAGTGTTGTTTTTATATAGATGTTGGATCAGTATAAATGTATTAGGATT
Organism: Zoanthus sociatus; assembly: GCA_025331085.2. Lineage (NCBI taxonomy): Eukaryota > Metazoa > Cnidaria > Anthozoa > Zoantharia > Zoanthidae > Zoanthus > Zoanthus sociatus. The sequence goes on from JAOBAY020077104.1 coordinate 5,501, forward strand.
ATGGTGTTGCATCCCTAGGGTTTTATTTCAGGTTGTAATCCATTATTTTCAGTATTAATAAGAATGTATTGCATTTCAGAATTATTTAATAATACACTGAAAAAGACTATTTTTTGTTATCATCTCGAGAACATCATCAGGTCTTAATGAGATAGGAAAAAGCAAAGCTATATATTAAGTTCTAGGCAATGGTGCATAACAAGGTCAAGGCAAATAAATTATTCGAAAACAATATACAAATTATAAACCAACAAAGTAAGGTAAGAGAAAACAATAGTTTGAAGATAGAAATGACTGTCAAAAACTTTCAATAAGCAATAATTAAGACATTAGATAAAGACTTTGGCAATAGTTGAGTTCGATTGTTTAGAGATGGATTCAATTCATGGATGAGAAGCATCTTGTGGATCAAATAGTTGAATTTGTTCTTATAATTCTTCAGTACAGAAAAATTGTTGAGGATAAACTTACTGTTAGCACTGTGATGGGGTTTCAGATGTCTTGCAGTTGCTGATGATTGGTGACGATGTTTGTTACTGCAAGAGAATAAATGTTGGGTAGTATAACCCTTATACCCTCAATCACACAGTGGACATTGGGACTTCTACACCATGCATTATTGATTGATGATGTTTGGTTTCGGCTTGTAAAACAAAAGATCGTTAGCAATCATACAGCTGTTGAAAACTGGTTGAATAGTAGGTTCTATTCTTTTGCTTAGAATCTAAATTGCTTTTTCACTATGTCAGTCGATCTTTGGTCGCTGAAAGTTATGATGATAAGGACAACATTGTCATTGTCAGGAGTTGAGACCATTGTGGATTCACTGCTTTTGTGGAGAACAAATTTGATGGTCAAGTTTATTAGGGTAGAGGGATACTTCAAATTGTTGAAGACATCCTTAACACATTTGCATTCTGCTTGGAAAAGATTGTGTGTCGATGACAGGTGATAAGCGTGGTTGACCATAGTGTTTACAAGAAATCTTTTGTATCAGTTATCTACAGCGAAGTTACCGGTCGTTTCGTACCCAAGATGTTTCGTACCAAGATGTTTTGCACCCAACCTATGGACGTTTTGTACCCAAATTGCAGATGAATCGTAGCCAGTTAAGACGTTTCGTTCCCACTTTTTTTTGCATAAGAATATTCTCATCACGAATATGATTCACGCAAGATGAATGCCAAAATAAAGTTCTTTCAACTTTTTTTTTATTAAATCAAGCTGATTGCCAAAATCAACTTGTTTTTATTAGAACAAGCCGATTGCCAAAATGAAGTTCGGATTTTGTTTGAAATCCCGTAAAGTTTATAGTTTGAATGCTCCGATAGAAAAAAAATAATCTCAATTTTTTATGCAAGTTCCAGCGATTCAGGATTGGTTTGTAGTTTGGTTTAGAAGCATGTAATTAAGAACCAGAATCATTTCGAGATCAATGCAGAACAAATTTTGTTTCTAGTGTTATTGGAATAGAAGAACTAATTTCTAAGTCAAAAAAAAGTGGGAACGAAACATCTCGACTGGATATGAATTGTCTGCGATTTGGTTATGAAACGTCCACAGACTGGGTACAAAACATCTTGGTACGAAATGACTTGGGTATGAAATGACCAAATACCTACGGTGAAATATTAACTTTGGAGCTGATATATGTTAAATAGGCATTGTAAACAATAATTATCATATAAGATACAGTTAATGTTTGAAACAACTGAATATTGAGGTCAACACTCATACAGTTTTTTTTGTATAACATATTTTAGCAGTAAGACCTTAAATCTTTAATATTGATTCAAAGATATTAATACTTTGCCAACAGCCTGCCATTTATAATTTAACAACTTCACTGCAGACAATGTGTGTAATTCATTAAAATTCATATAAATTCAAGTTTTAATCATATGATCTGGAGAGCATCTACTGTAGGGGCCAGGTGACATTTGCATCATTGCATAATCAATCTCAGATTAGTGTGTGATTACCAAATAATTGAAATCAAAGCTTTCATTTGCCTTTCAGAAATGAAGACATTGTAAATTACTGTATTACTACAATTATGTCCAATGCTGGTAGAAAAGCAGTCTACCTTGATATGTTTGATATTTGGGTTTCAATTATTATAAACTAAGTAATGATCGACGAATCTTTTAAAGTATCTTGTTGCAGTGCTCAGCAGTGTTCCAACACATGGCTCTAGTTGCCTGACTAACATGACGCAAATTTATGCATGAACCCCACCTGAGTGGGGAGGTCAGGGTTACACACTTTGATAGTGATGATGTCATGAAATAATTATGCCGTGCCGTTGAAGGCTGCAAAGGCAGAAAGAAGTGTTCATAACAGCTAACATTCAGGATCACTATTGTTTACGGTAGATATTTTATCTGTGTGTGACCTTAGTGCCCATTGTAGTGGCTGATAGTACTTAGTACTAGCACACATTTTTATTATACCCATACTGGTGAGATTAGGTTTATAGAGGCGAGCGGAGCACCATACGTAAGAAAATATCGGATATCCATCGAGTTGAATTTTCATCGTTATGAAATTGGTTGCTGGTTTTGATGACGTCATCACAGTGACCTGCTATAAAGATCAAGGCATCAAACAGCTATCTCCCTATACTCCCTATAGATGATTTTTGCAAAGTTTGGCTCCTACAGCTGCTTCCTTTTTGGAGATATGATTTTTTTATCAGCTCTCTGAATAAAAAGTGTCCGTCCGTCTGCACATACATATGTAAGTACATACATATGACGTCCATGTACACATGGGAACCCTGTGGTGTTTCAAATTTGCTCTCATTGGGGGAGGGTTTAGGACTCTTGGGTAGCTGGAAGTAACCGACGCATATAACTTAACATTGTGCTCTCCTTTACCTTTTGGAGGGAAGGGGGGGAACTTGGGGGGAGGGGGTGAGAGGAAGCAAATATTATGTTTTTACAGTGGTGAAAAAAACTCTGTGAAACTGGAATTAGCCATGGGATCTGTGGTAACGTAGTGTCACATGGTGTAAGTAATTGCATGTTTTCTGGATGAGATCTGCTAAATATACTTTTCAAAAGCCTATTTTTGCATGCTAAGTGGAATAGGTTTTTCAGAGACTGCAGTATGGTTAACATCTCTTTGGGAGCTCCACTTTTAGACAGTGCCTAAATCTATATATTATTAGTTGACCAATGTGGCGTTAGTGTCCATTAAAGTGGCTGATAATACTTAGTACTAGCACATATGTGCTGTCTTTACTGGTGAGGTTAGGTTAAGATTAGTTGACCAACGTGACCCTTACTGTCCATTTTAGTGGCTGATAATACTTAGTACTAGCATACCATGTACTATGTATACTGGTGAGATTAGGTTTATATTAGTTGACCAACATGGCATTAGTGTCCATTGTAGTGACTGCATGTACTTAGTACTAGCACACATGTACTATCTATACTGGTGAGATAAGGTTGATATTAGTTGACCAATGTGACCTTAGTGCCTATTGTAGTGGCTGATAGTACTGGCGGGATTAGGTTTGTATTAGTTGACCAACGTGACCTTAGTGCCTATTGTAGTGGCTGATAGAACTGGCGGGATTAGGTTTGTATTAGTTGACCAACATGGCATTTTAAGGCATTTTAGGATCTTCAAGTCAGCTACCAGCACACATGTACTATCTATACTTGATGATTCTAAAATACAGGTAGTTACAATTTTCTGTTTTACATAGCTGACTCTGATTGTAATGATATGAAAGTAATGACTGTCGGTTACTGATTTATAATGCTTTTGAGTATAAGTCATGGTTGTGATCAAAATTATATTTCTTTCCAAAGTAAATATTTGTGATAAACTAAATTACCTATAAGCTTTGCTATGCGTGGTTTGATTGATTGATTATGATAAAAGATAAGACAGACAATAGTTACGTACAAAACAGTAGGCTGTAACAGGGTTCCCTCAGGTCATTAAATGTCATTAAAAGTCTTTATTTTGCTTTTTACATATTTAAGGCCTTAAAAAGGTCGTAAATTTATTAGAACTTCTTTTTGAGGTCTTAAAAGGCATTAAATCTGTAATGCGAATGAAAGTTTTCCTTACAACCAAATCTTGATACAACATTGATTATTCTCTGCATATTAGGAGCAATAGATTAACGGGACGTTCGTGTCTCACGTTTTTGACCGCCATTGCATTGACTGCGCTACACCACTCTCAATCTGCCATTGCCGAAGAGACCCAATATTCAGTTATAAAGTTTATACTGTAGATGTTTTTGGAAATGTGATCTTGCTTTTCATAGAAAGTGTTTAAAAGTATAATTTGTTATCCCACTAAGGTTTCCTTTCTCTGATTTTTTTTGTGTGTTAAAAAACTGGTCTTAAGATTTTGACTTTCGGCATTAAAAAGTTTTAAATTAGTTGGTTTCTGAGCCGCAGGAACCCTGTGTAATGGCATCTAAACAAAATGGAGGTGCTTCAGATCACAAGATGGAGAAAATTACATAGTTTTCAGTGAATATTTGCCACTATCCACTTCCATTGAATTTGAATTAGTGTTAAGACTGGAAGAATTTTTACCCATTGAAAACAAGTTTCTAACTGTCTCAGAAAGTGTCCTGGACTTAATGTAGCCGAAACCAATTGTGGAACTGCACACAATTTAGGTATCCTGCTGATGAACTGTAACTGTTTTGCAATTCTTTTTTCTCAGCAGCATTCTAGTTATATCTGTTCAGATATCTGTCTTGTTTGCAATTCCCTCAACTATCAATTGAAGTTTTATTTCTTTTGTCTTAAAGGCAATGGTCGCATGTTACCCTGGCGGTGATGCAGCATACAAGAGACATGTTGATAACTACAATAAAGATGGAAGATGTATTACGACACTTTATTACCTGAATAAAGGTTGGAATTCAGAAGTGAATGGAGGTCTGCTTCGCATGTACCCCGAGGGAATGGAACCAGTCGATATTGAGCCAGTTCTGGACAGGTTGTTGATCTTCTGGTCTGATAAGAGAAATCCTCATGAAGTGTTACCGGCTTACAGCACAAGGTTTACAAAATCAATAATATAGATTACAAACGTTAGACTTAGCATGATTACGTTGTACCACTGAAAATTATTTCACAGCTTTTTCTTTACTAACCAATTTTTTAAAAGTTTAGATGTGAACATCGATTATCTCGTGTATTTTTAGACATTCTGATTCATATTCATTTGTTCTTCAGCCAAAACGTTATAAGCAAGGAAATTTTTAAACTTCTTTATGTTTTTTTTAAAAATAATTTTGGTATATCATAATTTAATTAACCATTGCTTATAAATTAAAATTCCTTTCTTTCTCTTTTGTGCTAGTTGACCTTCATTTGCTGAACAATTTTACAAATAGATAAGTTTTACACCGTAGTGAGAGAAAGTTTTGAACTGATGTTTCGGACTGCAGTCCTTCGTCGGAGTGAATGCGTGAAAGATGATTTGTTCAAGTTAGGTAACCAGAGCGAACAGTCTCTGTACAGCCACTGGGACCACAAATTGTGGATAAGATTAAAATGAAGATTAAGCGAACACCCAACGCAACTAAATGTGTGTAAGGACATGTGAGGATTAAATTCAACTTATGTTTAGTATCGTCTCAAAAATTAGACAAGCAATAAACAGTTGGCGGTACCCGCTTTGATGC